>JAJPUD010004353.1:0-79974 GCA_023553655.1 Myrmecobius fasciatus
ATAAAATTTAAAAAATAGAAAAAAAGAAAAATAAATAAATTCTTGACCTTTTGTTCTTCCAAATGAACTTTGCTACTATTTTTTCTAGATCTGTAAAATAATTTCTTGGGAGTTTGATTGGTATGGCACTAAATAAATTAGTTTGGGTAGTATTGTCATTTTTATTATATTCGCTCGGCCTACCCATGAGCACTTAATGTTTTTCCAATTGACTAGGTCTGATTTTATTTGTGTGGAAAGTGTAGTTTAGTTCGTATAGTTCCTGACTTTCCCTTGGCAGATAGATTCCCAAATATTTTATCCTATCATCCATTATTTTGAACGTAATTTCTTTTTATATCTCTTGCTGCTGAACTTTGTTGGTAATATATAAAAATGCTGCTGATTTATGTGGATTTATTTTGTATCCTGTAACTTTGCTAAAGTTGTGAATTGTTTCTAGTAGTTTTTTAGTTGAGTCTCTAGGGTGGGTCCACATTCTCAAATCCATCTCAAGAGGGTTGAGAGTCACAGGGAATAATTTAGGTGGGAGGATATATTTTTAAAAGATGTGGTTAAAAAAACCCAAAACCAAATAAAACCTATCTATCATCAGTAACGAATGTACTTGGTGAGTCAAGAGCGTCAGTGGACCAATTCAAGAGAACGCTGTTGCCCCTTCTGTAAGGTCCCGGCTTCTCCTCCCCATTCAGTTGAGACTCAAAGAAGGTCCAGAATAGGCACAAAACTCTGATGAGCTGTTGGACTCCCAGATGGCAGGACAGAGATCTCACAGAGGAGAGAGCTCCTCTCTAACTGAGAGATCTCCAAGGCCCAGGAGAAAATACCCATCAGCCCCAGCCAGCCCTGAAATGTGAGCTAAGATGGGGGTGGGGGCCTTTGGCCTTTCTTCCTGCCCTAATCAGCCCCACAGCTTTGGACTTATCTAAGCCTTCCATCCAGGAACAGAGAGATGCACTGACCACATGCCCAGATCCAGAGACACAGGTCTGCTGGGGAAGAAGCAACTTCGAGGCACGTGGCCTTTGGCAGCCGGAAGCTTCAGCACATGGGCACTGACTGGTCAAGAAGCCTACTCTGGGGGCCTTGAAGCACTATCCAAGGGGAGCTGAGACGGATGGTAGGAAGAGACGGAGGGCTTCCAAGCCCCACAATGCCATAGGTCAGGAGGAGCCTCTGCAGGCCTCTCTTAGCACTAACAGTATGAGATGCCTCAGAATAACGGTTAACAGAAGGACCAGATCAAAAGGGACGTAGCTAGTTTTGCCCAGGTCAAGTTTGGAGAAGGTCAAATAGGGGAGAGGTGGAGCAGTTAGCTCATGATTATGAACTTCTCCCCAGGAGGAGCTAAGGCTCATTTTAATGGTCATGCATGGATGTGGGAGGAGGGGGAACATCTGTATGGGTAAAGCACCCAGCAAATGGGGAAACAGAGGAAGGGCTTTATGGCCGGACACTCACTTCTGCAGATATGTAATAAAAGACTTCTAACTTCATCCCCTTCTGAGTGCGAGAGGTTTATTATTTCTCACACAATGGATGGCAAATCTGGGCTCAGCTGTGTGTATCTGTGGGGCAGTGTGCCCAGGCTTATGGGCAGAATGGCAGGTACCCATTGTTCTTAGGAAGCCACTTGAATAAATAAATGCCTTTGTTATCTCAGACACTAGAACTCACTCTTGTGTTTCCTATCACCAATCAGCCACCACACATAATTAACTCTTTTTTGTCACATGTCAAGGTCACACAATATCAAGTCGAAGTCCTCCTGACTGCCCCTGTAATTCACTCTTAACAAAGGCATTAACTCAAGTGGTTTCCTAAGAACAGTGGGTACCAGCCACTCTGCCCATAAGCCTGGGCACACTGTCCCACTGATACACAATTTCTAACTGTGTGGCCCTGGGCAGGTCACTTCACCCTCTGTGCCTCAATTTCCTCACCTGTGAAATAAGCTGAAAGAAGAAATGGCCAGTCACTCCAGAATCTCTGCCAAGAAAACTCCAAATGGAGTCACAAAGAGCTGTCCATGACTGAAAGGATTGAGCAATAACAAATTTCAATCTCAAGTTTGCGAAGTGATTTTTCCGGTCGTTTGGAGTGGGTATGAAAGCTAATCTTTCAGTTATTCATCAGAAAAACTTTTTGTTGAAGTAGAGAGGGAAAGGAGGACAAGAGGCATGATTGTGCTATTATCCCTTTACTTACTGAGACAGAAATGTGAAATGACTTGCTCTGAATCTATCTTGCTGATAGTGTCTCTGCACAAATATACACCAGCAGCCAGAAACAAACACACTTAGAACCTAATTAATAAGAACTAGTTAAAATAAACAGCTAACAGGATGTTCAAATGGACTTCCACCAATGCCATCTGCCAGTGATGGTCTATCCTCCATGTGTCTTAGTTTTAGAAGTATTGGGGAAGCGAATGAAAGAAACCTCCCTGTGCTGTGACACACACACCCTCACACTCCCCTGAGCAGCTAAATTTCCATGATTAGAAACTTGGTTTGAGGGTCCACTCCTGCTACTTGTCTCAAGAAGGAAAAATAGTAATAATTCCATCAACAATAGAGGAAGAATTCATTAAAAGGCCGTTAGAGTAAGAGAATTGAAAATCCAGGGTCACCCAAGAAGCATAATCCCAACAAACACAAATTAGCCTCTTTGGTTATTTTTTCTAATTCTAGAAAAAGGAAGAAACTATTGGAGAAGATAAAATCACTTCCTTCCCAAATAAGCTTGCTTTCAGCATAATGATCTGGGGCAATCCATTTACAAAATTCTGAGTCAATGCATCTAAGTAGGCAATCAAAACCATAGCTAGGGGGCAGCTGGGGGCAGCTAGGTGGCAGCAGACAGAGCACACCAGCCCTGAAACCTGGAGGACCTGAGTTCAAATCTGGCCTCAGACACTTAACATTCCCTAGCTGTGTGACCCTGGGCAAGTCACTTAACCCCAATTGCCTCAGCAAAAAGCAAAAATAAAACAAACAAAACAAACAGAGCTAGAAGTGTCCCCTCCAACAGAGCTGCTGTAGTCAACGATAAACCTTACTCTACACCAGGGTTTTTTTTTAACTTTTTCCACTCATGACCCCCCCATCCCCAGAGAAATTTGTTTGTGACTTCAGGTATACAGGTATTTAAAAGAGGTATACGGATCAAACATTTAATGATAAATCGTAATTCTGCAACCCCCACATTCAGCTACAAGACCTCATTTGGGATCCACAATCACAGTTTAAGAAACTGTGCTCTGGGGGGTCTGCTAGGTGGCGCAGTGGATAGAGCACCAGCCCTGAAGTCAGAAGACCTGAGTTCAAATCTGGTCTCAGACACTTCCTAGCTGTGTGACCCTGGGCAAGTCACTTAACCCCAATTGCCTCAGCAAAAAGAAAAAAAAAAAAGAAAAAAAAAGAAACTGTGCTCTATACACTCCTCTCTCACATCCCCACACTGCTTTTGCCCTAAGTGATAATATTTCTAGTTGGCCTTGCCTATATTTCATTATAAACAACAAATACTGTCCCCTCCAGATTTTCGAAGATTTAATAATCGATTGGGGCTAAAGAAGATAAACATGCTCCCCAATAATTTTTATTATTGAGTGCCTATTTGGAAAGAGCTACAACAAATGACTCCAAAGAAATGCACCCTCCTCACAAAAGGAGGATATGAATAAATAGAAACAGTATAAAAGAGACAAGTAAAAATAAAAAAGCAGAAACACGACATTAAATTTATATTTTTTAACATTTAAGCCTCTTAACTTGCTATTTCATTGTATATTTTTGGTCATTACAAGCATATTATTTAGAATTATAGCATATGAGAGACGAAAAATTCCTAAGAAACATCTCATACTGTCCTGCCTTTTTGCGGATGCAGCCAATCAAATTCAGAGAGGGAGGAATGGTCCAGCCTGGCCCTAGAACCCTAGCCTCCAATTCTCTTGTGCATCTCTTCCTGAAATTAATAGGAAAAATTAGAGAAGCCAAATTAGAAGAGGATGACTAACATGAGAAATCAGAAGTCGACCAACCACATCTGTACTCCAAATATTCCTTCCAACTCAAAGTATTCCCTTCCGCTCCAACAGTTCACAGAATATTCAAGCTAAACATCTTATATTCAAAATGTTGCATATTTCCTTCCAAATTACATGAGCAATAATATAGCAAGCAGAAGAGCCAGTTTCTCTGATTCTCATAACCTCTCAAACTTCCCCCAAACAGAAACTATGTGCCAAAGATAAAACAACTTGAATTATTTCCATGGTCTAGGGCAAGAATCCGAAAGACGATTAAAAAACAAGAACAAACATCCAGGAATTGATTACTGACCTCAGGATCCTTCCCCCACTATTAGCAGCGAGACTACACTAGCAGACCAAGAACATCACAAGAGCAATATCAAAACTCATCACTCCATCCCAGCTCTGACCTGCCACAGCCTGGGAAAGCAGGCTCTGAACTGTTGGTGCTGGGGCAGAGAGAATGGGAACCAGGGCAGGGCCCAGCACATGCAGGGAGCAGCCTCCTGAGGGAAGAGCACAGTATCCTGCTGGGGCTGATTCTGGTCCCCCCAAAATTAGCTGGGCAGAGGCATAAGCTGATGATCTGTGAATTGCCCACTGTGGAAGAAGGCTGAGATGCTTTGAGATGTGACCCCCTCAAGCAAACCTTAACTGGGGGAGTCAGAAGTGAGAAAAAATAAGGGGATGGGGAGGACAGACTGAAAGTACCAAAGATTCTGAGAAGAAATCTCAAAACATCTTGAACATAAACAGATCAATCAACAGGAAAAAAAAAACATTAAAATCAGAACTGTGGCCTCCAGGTCAGGTAAACAACTCTAGTTATCTATGAAAAAAATATCACAAAACAATGGATATTAATTGTTTCTGAGTGGTTTAAAAGAGAATTGATTATCATGACTCCTGCTTGTATCAACAAGATGGAAAAAGAAAAGATCAATGAATGAAACATGAAACTAAAAAAGTTTGAAAAAGAACAAATTAAAAATCTCCAATTTAGCACCAAATTGGACATTTTCAAATTTAAAGGTGAAATTAATAAGAATAAAAGTTTAAAAAAAAACTATTGAGGGGCAGCTAGGTGTCCCAATGGATAAAGCACCAGTCCTGAAGTCAGGAGGACCTGAGTTGAAATCTGACTACACTTAACACTTCCTAGCTGTGTGACCCTGGGCAAGTCACTTAACCCCAATTACCTCAGCCAAAAAAAAAAAAAAGGTATTGAGCTAACAAATAAATCTAGGAGCTGATTTTATGGGGAAAAAACAAAAAGACAGATAAATCATTCTCTAATTTGGCTTTAAAAAAAAGAAGACTAAAACAGGGGCAGTTGATTGCACATCAGCCCTGAAGTCAGGAGGACCTGAGTTCAAAGTTAGCCTCAGACACTTAACACTTCTTAGCTGTGTGACACTTGGCAAGTCACTTAACCCCAAATGCCTCAGAGCAAAAAAAATAAAATAAAATAGCTAATTTCAAAAATAAAAAGAATGAAATCATCACCAACAAAGAAAAAAATTAAAGCAAATATTAGGAAATAGTTTGCCCAATTATGTGCCAGTAAATCTGCCAGTCTGAGCAAAATTGATGACTATACAAAAATATAAATTATCTAGATTAACAGATCAGGAAATAGAGACTCTTACCATCTTAGAAAAGGAAATTCAATGTGTCATTAATGAGTTCCTTAGCAAAAAGATCCTCAGAGAGTCAGACAGATTTACAAGTAAATTCTACCAAAGAACAATTAATTCTAATACTAAACAAACTATTTGGAAAAACAGGCTAAGAAGAAGCTCCACCCTTATTTCTTTATAGATTTTGGAGGATGCTATACTTTTCATGGTATATATGTAGTGTTGCCTATTTAACCTATTTCCTATGAGTAAGTTTTCACAATTAGAGCCTTCCTCTACTTTAATACCTTTGCGTCTATTTTCCTCTGCACCTCATCTGTATAATATAATTACTATTTTTACCTTTTCTTAGACAGTTTTGCTTTTTAGAATCAGATGAAACTCAACTCTGCCCCAGTCTTTAAGATTGCTGACGTCAATCTTAAATATTGGGTATGCGGTTCCAAAAACAATTTGTCCAACTTAATAAGTTCCTTGAAATTGATCTTTGATTGGCTCTATTTTCTATTGAGTTCTGGTTTGGTTGAAAAAAAAAAGTCCTGAGCTATGCCCAAAGTGCTATCAAACTGTGCATACCCTTTGATCCAGCACTGTCTCTACTGTATCTGTATCCTAAAGACATAAAAAAGGGAAAAGGACCCATATGTGCAAAAATGTTTGTAGCAACCCTTTTTGAAGGAAATGGAAAGTGAGTGGATGTCCATCAGTTGGAGAATGGCTGAATAAGTTATGGCATAGAAATGTGATGGAATATTATTTTTTCTATAAGAAATGATCAAGTCCTGCCATCTAGGGGAGGGGTGGGGAGTTGGGGGAGGGGTTTGTGGCATAAAGCTATGTAAGGGTTATTGTTGAAGAATTATCAACACATATGTTATGCAAATAAAATAAAAAAAACAATTAAAAAAAAAGAAATGATCAATAGGCTGATTTCAGAAAGGCCTGGAGAAACTTCGAGGAACTGATGCTGTGACATGAATAGAACCAAGAGAACATTGGACACAGCAACAAGAAGATTATACAATGTTCGCTTCTGATATACAGGGCTCTTTTCAACAATGAAGTGACCCAGGCCAATTCCAATGTTCTTATGACAGAAAGAGCCAGCTGCATCCAGAGACTGACTGAATGTGGATCACAACATAGTATTTTCTTTTTTTTGTAAGAATAGCTTTTTATTTTTCAAAATATATGCAAAGATAGTTTTCAACATTTAGTCTTGCAAAATTTTGTGTTCCAAATTTTTCTCCCTTTCTTCCCTCTACATCCCTCCACCCAGATAACAAGTAATCCAATATAGGCTAAACATGTGCAATTCTTCTAAACACATTTTTACATTTATCAAGATGCACAAGAAAAATCAGATTAAAAAGAGAAAAAATATTTTTCTACTTTTATAGTGTTCCCCTTAATTATATTAATTATGAACATAGTAAAGCAAACTGTGTAACACAAACTAATCTTGCTTGTTGTCCGTGGACATGTATGAAAAACAATGGCTTTACTCACTTCTTTTCAGAGAACCTGTAATTTTTTTTAATTTTATTTGCATGACATATGTGTGGGTAATTCTTCAACAATAACCCTTACATAGCTTTCTGTTACAAATTTTTCCCCCCAACTCCCCACCCCTCCCCTAGATGGCAGGATATCCACTACATGTTAATTATGTTAAAATATTGGCAAATCGAATATATGTATACATATTTCCAAACTTATCATTGTTGTGCAAGAAAAATCTTATCTACACAAAAGATATATCAGATAAAGAAGACACAATGTAAGCAAACATCAATCAAGGAGTATGAGAATGTTGTGTTGTGGTCCACATTTCACATCCCTCTCTCTGGGTGTATATGGCTTTCTTCAGTGAACAATTGGAGGTGGTTTGCAAAGCATTTCATTGTTGAAGAGAGCCATGTCCATCAGAATTGATCGTCATATAGTACTGTTGTTGCCGTGTCTAATGATCTCCTGGTTCTGCTCATTTCACTCGGCATCAGTTCATTTAAGTCTCTCCAAGCCTCTCTGAAATCATCTTGCTGGTCATTTCTTACAGAACAATAATATTCCATAATATTCATATACCTTAATTTATTCAGCCATTCTCCAATTGAAGGGCATCCATTCAATTTCCAGTTTCCAGCCACTACAAAAAGGGCTGCCACAAACATTCTTGCACATGTGGGGCCCTTTCCTTCCTTTATGATTTCTTTGGGATATAAGCCCAACAGAAATGCTGCTGGGTCAAAGGGTATGCACAGTTTGATAACTTTTTGAGCGTAGCTCCAAATTGTTCTCCAGAATGGCTGTATCTGTTCACAACTCCACCAACAATGCATCAGTGTCCCAGCCCTCCCACATCCCCTCCAACATTCATCATTAACTTTTCCTGTCATTTTAGCCAATCTGACAGGTGTGAAGTGGTACCTCAGGGTTGTCTTGATTTGCATTTCTCTGATCAATAGTGATTTGGAGCACCTTTTCATATGACTACAAATAGTTTTAATTTCATCCTCTGAAAATTGTCTGTTCATATCCTTTGACCATTTATTGATTGGAGAATGGCTTGAATTTTTATAAATATGAGACAATTCTCTATATATTTTAGAGATGAGACCTTTATCAGAACCCTTAAATGTAAAGATGATTTCCCAATTTATTGCTTCCCTCCTAATCTTGTCTGCATTGATTTTGTTTGTACAAAAACTTTTAAACTTAATATAGTCAAAGTTATCTATCTGGTTTTCAATTAAGAGTTCCAGTTCTTCTTTGGACATAAATTTATTCCATCTCCATAGGTCTGAGAGGTAAACTATATTACATTCCTCTAATTTACTTATAGTATATCACTCTTTATATCCAGATCATGAACCCATTTAGATCTTATCTTGGTAACAACATAGTATTTTCACAACATAGTATTTTCACTTTTTTTATGGTTGCTTGCTTTTTTCTCTCTTTTTTTTCTTTTTGAACTGATTTTTCTTATGTAGCATGAAAAATGTAGAAATAGATATAGAAGAACTGTACATGTTTAACATATATTGGATTACTTGTTCTCTTAGGGAGGAGATGGGAGGAAAAGAGAGAGAAAAATTTGGAACACAAGGTTTTTCAAGGGTGAATGTTAAAAATTATTTTTGCATGTATTTTGTAAATAAAAAGCTATTATTAAAAAAAGAAAAAGTCCTGAAACTCTGTAAACTCATTGAATATCCATTTTTTATTCAACATTATGGACAATTTTGCTGGATATATTATTGGTCCCAGGCATAGTTCTTTTGAGTTCTGGCTATATAATTCCAAGAGCTGTGGTTTTTTATTGTTACTGTTAAGTCCTATACTATTCTAATTGTAACACTGGAGTTACAAGGGGATGGGGAGGAGAGACTGAAAGTGCCACAGATTCTGAGAAGAATTTCTCAGTATATTTGAATTTTTTTCTTGTTTCCTGCAAAATTTGGCAATAATACTCCCATGTTTTCCACAAAAGATATTTTTAAGGTGGTGATTGGTAGATTTTTTTTCTATTTCTACTTTTCCCTCATGTTCCATCATTCCAGGACAATTTCTTGGATTATTATCTCACATTATTGTGTCAAGGTTCTTTTTTTGGCTACAGCTTTCAGATAGTCCAATTAGTTTTATATTTTCTCTTCTTAATCTGTTCTCCAAATCGTTTTTTAAATGTTGCACTTTCTATTCTATTTTTTAAATTCTTTATATTTTGTTTTATTATTTCTTGGTCTCTTCACTGGCTTCCCCTTATCCAATTCTAATTTTCAAAGAGTTATTTTCTTCTTTAAGACTATGTATCTCCTTTTCTACTTGGTTAACTTTTTAAAAATAATCTTCTCGTTTTTCTTAAATGGTTTTTATTTTAATTGTTAAGTTTTCCCTTAATGTCTCATTTGGGTTTCGAATTCTTTTTTGAGTTCTACAAATCCTCTCTGGGCAGGGAACCATTTAACGTAGTCTTTACAATAAAAGAAGGTTTCTTTTTTAAATTTTAGTGTTCTCTGAAGATAAACTCTGGTCTTCCCTATTCCCAAGGTAAATTTCTATAGTTGTGTTTTTTGTTTGTTTGTTTTTTACCCCAGAAGTATCAGTGTAAGCATCTTTAATCTTGGGAGATGGTGCCTCTAGCTTCATTTCACCTCTCCCTTCGACCTGGAACCAAACCAAGAGCTCCACCACCTGCCTGTAAGTGCTGGCCCCACTATTTCTGCACAGCTAAGGTGCTGGCTCTTTCCCACCTAGGACCATGTTATGTCTCTGCAGCACAGCTGTGCCTGGAGCTCCTAATCAGCCAAGGCTCCCTCAGTCTTCCCAGACTCAGACCCCCAACTGTGCATTCAAACCAGGAAGTGAAAGTTTCTGTGGTTCTTGCTGAGGCTTCAGGCAAATCCAGTTTACCCCACTAGATATTTCCACAAAACTAGCCTGGAAGTGTTTGCACTTCACACTGGTTAATCCCTGGCTGGGATCTTTCTTCACTTCCTCTTGGGTAATACCAGGAGGACCCTAATTTTGCTCCAAATCTTGATTTTTCACCAGTCTATGTTTGCCATGAGGAGCAAATTTGTCCTGTTTGTAGGAGAAATCTGGAGAACTTGAAGTTTACTAACATATACTCCCCCATCCTCCCTCCCTTAATGGATATTGATGCAAAAAAAATTGCACAAAATATTAGCAAGGAGATTACAGCAATATATCACCAGCATTATACACTATGAGCAGGTGGGATTTATACCAAGAATACAAGGCTGGTTCAAGATTAGGAAAACCATTAGCATATCAATAAAAAACTAACAAAATGATTATCTCAATAAATGCTGAAAAATCTTTCAACAAAATACAGTACCCATTACGATTAAAAACACTAGAGAGTATAGGAATATAGGGAGTGTTCTGTAAAATGATAAGCAGTATCTATTTAAAATCATCAGCAAATATTATCTGTAATGGGGACAAGCTAGAAGCCTTCTCAATATAAATCTGGCCTCAGACACTTAAGACTTTCTAGCTGTGTGACCCTGGGCAAGTCACTTAACCCCAATTGCCTCAGCAAAAAAAAAAAAAGTAAATGAAAAATGGCTATTATTCAATACAGCACTAGAAATGTTAGCTTTACCAATAAAAGAAGAAAAAACAAAGAAATTAGAATATGCAATGAGGAAACAAAACTATCCCTTTTTGCAGATGATATAACGGTATACTTAGAGAACCCTACAGCATCAACTAAAAAAATTACTGGAAATAATTAACAACCTTAGCAAAGTTACAGGATAAAGACTAAACCCACATAAATCATCACCATTTCTTTACATGACTAACAAAGTCTAGCAGCAAGAAAGAAATTGTTTAAAATAATAATAGTAAGCCATATAAAATAACAGGAGTCTTATCTGCCAAGACAAACCCAGGAACTATATGAACACAATTACAAATAGTTTTCTTACAAATAAAGTCAGATCTAAACAACTGGGAAAATGTCAATTGCTCGTGATTAGGCTGAGCCAAGACAAAAATTACAATTCTGCCTAAATGAATTTGTTGAGTCCATGAGATACCAAACTGGAAAAGGTTCCAGCAGGGGCTCTGTTTCTAGTTAGGAGCAGGGGAAGAAAAAGAAGCTGTTGTCCACTAGGGCGGAAGCAGGTGGGTTGGGTTGTGGTCAACAGGACCTCGTTAACTACACACAGGTGCAAGGAGATTGGCTGCTAGTAGACAGGCTGCCAGGAAGCTTGGATCTGCTATGTTTCTATTTCTTGTTTTTCCTCAAAATTTGCCCAATGATTAAGAAGTAAACATCTCCCTGGAGAGGGTCTAACCAATGAGCAGAGGGGAAACATTCCCCACCCCACCTCCATACCTTTCTCTATACAATACCCATCCTGCAGTAACCCCTTGGACCAACCAGGCCCCTGACGCTTCTTGTTCCCGGCCTGCATTATACAACAATAAAGCCTTTTTCTTGGAAACATCAGTCTGCGGTCCAGAGAATTCTCCCACTGCATTTCTCTTGGTTTTGAAACTTGGGAAGGGTCGGAGTTTAAAGGTCCCATGGCTCCCTTCCTCCATGCTTCTGTAATACCACTTGACCTTATTACGAGGAGGAATTCGGACCAGCGGCCCAAATATGGCTCTTAGCCCCCCTTGGATGTGCCCCTACCTTTGCCCTTCCCCTGCACCAGGCTCAGGACCCTTTGCATTCCCTCCCCATCTCCACTGTTACTCTCAGACCCCAGACTCCTTCCCGTAGAGCCTCCAGCCGGACCGGCCCCCAAAGCTGGAGCATCCTCAAGGAGTGGGGCAGGGTGACACCCCCAACGTGGCCCCCGGAGCCCTCGCTCCAACACCCTCTCTGACCCAGCCAGGCGCCCCACTCACCCCCAGAGCTTCCGGGCTCCCTCCTGCAGCCTCCTTGCCAGTGCTCGGACAGAGGGTCCCTGGAGGTCCCGCTGGTGGGAAGCGCTGGAAGGGACCGTACCTGCACTGGGGACAGTTCTGGGGACAGCAGGGGTTCCTCAGCATGATCCCTCCAGGCAGGGTCCGTAGTCCAGGAGCTGGGAGGAAAGTACCTGCTGTTGGGGAGACTAGAAACAGCACAGGCCCCCAGGGGGCGGGGCAGGGGCAGGAGAGAAGACGGGGCAAACTGAAGGCCCGCCCAGATCCCCAGCAGCAGGGGGAAGGAGTGGCCAATGAATGAATCCATGTAGCAAACAAAGGAAAGCAGTGTAGTCTGGATAAAGGTGTTGGCAGATTAGAAAAGAAAAATAGGGAAGGATGGAGAAGAGAGTGTGGAAAGCAATAAAAGCTTAGCTTTTCAAACCAGAGAGATACGAAAAAGGAAAAGAAGTGGAAGGTGTGAGGAAGTCGCAGAAAGCCGGGAGAGAAGCACTGGCTGCGGAGACTGCAGAACCCCTGTTCAACTACATCATGGAGTATCCTTACGGGTGATCCTTGGGGCAGATTTCTGCAGCTTTTCAAATCTTTGGCAGGAGATTGGCTGGAAACAGCGAACTCCATAATATGAAAGGCTTGGAATAAACAGCCCTTGTGTAGAATGCAATACCAAATAACTCCAATCATAAATTGAGATGATGTATGTTGTATTTCACATGTATTGGACTACCTGCCATCTAGGGGAGGGGGTGGGGGAAGGAGGGAAAAATTTGGAACAGAAAGTTTTGCAAAAAGGTCGATATTCAAAAATTGCCCATGCATATCTATTGTAAATAAAAAGCTTTAATTAAAAAGAGGGGGGGGGAGATTATATACATTACCATTTGGAAAATAGGGCCAGGCGTTAATCTATTCTGGTCTATGCCATTGGGGATTAAGACAAATTGGAAAATGGATGGATGGGGAACTTGTTAGCTATGAGGTCGTAAGACTAACTAGCATCCTGGGACACCATGGTCAAGTTAACAGACCTAAATCCTGAATCCCATTCGGGGGCCACGGTCCTGGCCATGCATTTTATTTTAAGTTCAGCTCCAGACATTTGTCAGAAAGTCCAAAAACTTCAGGAACGTCCCCAAATCTCCCTTCGGAAATCTCCTGATGTGGCCTTTAAGGCCTTTGATAACAGGGACAAGGCACAGGTGGAGAGAAGGAGGATTAGACAGAAGGCTCGGGCTTTGGCCACCTCTTTAGTAGTAGCCAATGACCAGAACCATGGCTACCATCTCACTCACTCTTGCTTTAAATATATGAAGGATGGACTTGGTCCCGAGATTGTCTTCAGGTCCTTGTGTCCATGGCAACCTCCTGGACCTTGTCCCTCTGTCACCCAGAAGGACACTGGAAACACAACCCCCAGGGTCGATGTGCAGGAGGTAAGAATCTGGCCACTCAGATTCCCACCAGCCCAGACCCTCAAGACGAGGACCGACGGGGCTCCTGAGGAAGTCTGGCTCCCTCCTTGAGCATCTCTCTGGTTGTAAAGGTGGCTTTGGACATTGAGGACTGATACAGAAGCCAGTTACCTCGTTCTCACCTCCTCTGGTAAGACCTATCCCACCCCTCAGCCTCTTGGAGACTGATGGCAAACCCACACTGGGAAATATGCAGGATCTCCTTTGTGTCCATCCGTTTTGTCCTGGTTGGCCAAGACCTTCTGTCTGAGCTTGGCTCTGCTTTTATATTCTTCTCCCAGCTGGCACTCTTTGCCACCACCTGCTTCTCCTTTCCAAAAACTTGTAAACCCAGAGTTTGAGAAGATGGCAGGCTGGGAAGGCAAGGCCCTCCTGATAAGTCTTCCAGCTTCTACAAGATACTCCCAGCCACTAGGAGACCACTGAGGCCTTTCCTTGGCCTGGCTGGTATTGCTGGCTCTGGATACCCACTTTTAGCTCCATTGCCACCCCTCTCTGTGAAGCCGCTTGTGGACAAGATAGCCCCCGGCCCTGATCAGGGATCGTTTCGGACCTAAAAGCACCACCTTTCTTCAGCGCCAGCTCTCGCCCTCCCCAACCTCGCCAAGCTTTTCTATCTTATGTAGAAAGAAAGCATAGCTATGCCCAGGGTGCCCTTGTCCCATTCCTAGGCCTTGTCCTTCTGCTCCTTTTCCAAAGCTCCGGATCCAGGGGTCTCTGGCCGGCCTTCCTGCCTCTGGGCGGTAGCAGCTACAGCCCTCCTACTAAAGAAGCCTTCCAAGATGGCCCTTGGACAAGCCCTCATCCTGTCCAGGACATCCAGAGGTATAGGGGATTCTGTGGCTCTGTTCCTTGACCCCTAGAAACCTGCTCCACCCTCAGTCCTGCTCCCCCTCTCACAAGACTCGCTTTTCCCCAGCATCTGCAGTGGAAGCTTCTCCACCCCTTTCCTCCTTTATTTCTAGTGTCCAGCAACACCCTAACCTGACTCCTGTTGGCTCCGTCCTGGCATGAATGGAGAGGGGGATTCCCTTGAATGTCACAAGGTCCCCCTTAAATTTACAAAACTACCATGAGCAGATAGGATCAACCAGACCTTCTAGGACCTCCCCACTGAGCTTGGTACACTCAAAATCACCCTTCCAGCACTTAAGACACCCCCCTGTTGGGGTCCCTTGTATTTTCGCCCACTCCACCAGGACACTCATTCATGATGTTCCCCAGCATAAGGAGACTGGGTGCTAGTAGACAGGATGCTAGGAATCATGCTACCTATTTCTATTCCTTGTCTTTCTCAAAATTCAGCCAATGGTTAAGAAGTAAGCTTCTCTCTGGAGAGGGTCTAACCAATGAGCAAAGTGCAAAAACCTTCCCCATCACTAGAAGGCCTTTTCCTCTAAGAAACCAGTCTGGAGTCCAGGAAATTCTTAGCTACCTTACCTGCTTTCCCATGGTGTTCTCAGTACACATCAGGTTTTCTCTGCCAACCCCACCTAGGTACCCAGGACCTCATCAGAAGCAACTGAATGTGCCTTACCCTCCCTCCAGGCAATCAGGGTTAAGTGACTTGCCAAGAGTCACACAGCTAATACATGTCTGAGGTCAAATTTGAATTCAGGTCCTCCTTACTCCAGGACCAGTTGCTCTATCTACTGTACCGCTTAGTTCCCCAAGTAAATATGAAGCTTTAAAAATTAGTGAATCAACAAATTAATGTAAAATTAAAAAGAAATTAAAAATTAGAAGAAAAAATAAATTGGGCAAAAACAAAAACCAAAAATAAAGCTAAAATATGTAAAAAAAAAAAAAAAAAAACCTAACAAAATTGATAAACCATTAGCTAATCTGTTTTTTTAAAAGTAGAGCAGAAAGGGGCAGCTAGGTGGCGCAGTGGATAGAGCACCAGCCCTGAAGTCAGGAGGACCTGAGTTCAAATTTGGTCTCATACACTTAACATTCCCCTAGCTGTGTGACCCTGGGCAAGTCACTTAACCTCAATTGCCCAAGAAAAAAGCAAAAAAAAAAAAAAAAAAAAAAAAAAGTAGAGCAGAAAATTGAATCAATGAAATAGCAAATGAGCAATGTAAAATCACAGCAAAATCAAAAGAAATACAAAAAATAATAAGATATATATAATCATATGCAAATAACAGAACACACAAAAAATGGAGAAATGGTTTCAAAAATATAAAATTCCCAAAATATTAGAAAACCAGATAGAGATCTTAAGCCACTCTCAGAGAAGGAACTAGCTCCATCCATAATGGAACTACCCAAAACAAAACAATTTTTTTTTTTCCTGAGACAATTGGGGTTAAGTGACTTGCCCAAGATCACACAGCTAAGAAATGTTAAGTAAGTGTCTGAGGTCAAATTTGAACCCACATCCTCCTGAATCAAGGGCTGATATTCTGTTTACTGTGCCACCTAACTGCCCCTCAAATTTTCAAATAACAGGGTCTACACTTCACATATTTTTTAAATGCTGAGAAAGAAGCCCATAAGAATACTTTTATAAGACAAAATACTTTTTACTAAACAAGGGAAAGACAACGCACGGAAAGAAAATTATAAGCAAAGGTCATTAATGGAAATTGGCTCTAAATTTTAAACAAGATTTCATCAAAAAGAAAATAACTGATTTATCCAAGTAATTATTCATAATGATCAAATAGGATTTATACCATGGATACAAGTTATGATTCAATATTAGGAAAACTATCAACATAACATTTTAACCATACTAAAAACCAAAATATCCAAAACCACATGATTCCCTAAAAGATGCAGAAAAAGCATAAAAATGGTGGAGGGGGAATAAAATAGATGTAAATGGAAAAAAAAAGATAAGAAAAGTATTTATCTAAAACCAAAAGCAAGCATCATATGAAATGGGAGGGAATACACTAGAATCTTTTCCAACAAATTCAGGATCAAAGCAAGGATGCCTAATTCCCAATTACTTGGTCTAATTCTGCATCTTTTTAATAATAAAACATAAGAAGCGGTACAACAAAGGGCAATCTCATTCCATAACTAACTGCAAAATGCATAAATTATCCCAGAATCAACATGCCAAAACATAGAACAGACTAGAATAGATCCAATTACAAAGCACTCCTGTATTACAGAATTAAGAACCACTACACAGATGGAGGAATATTCAATGGTCACGGCTAGGCCATGTCAATAGGATTAAAAAACCCAATGCTACCCAAATTAATTTACACTTTTAATTCTATACCAATCAAACCACCAAGACATTAGAGCTTGATAAAATAACAAAGTTAATTTGGAAAAAAAAATCAAAGTGGATTCTGGGCAGATGGTAGAATAGTAAATACCAGGCTTACTAAAATTCTACCACAAACAAGATGAACTATCTCCTCAAATGAACTTAGAGCAGAAGAAATCATTAAAAATCAGACTAAAGCAGTTGTCTTCCTAAAACAACTTGAGAGGGCTGTAGGAAAGACCTGACCTCCTGGGGTGGAGGTTTGACCCTGAGAAAAAGCTAGGGGCATCTAGGTGGCGCAGTGGATAGAGCACCAGCCCTGAAGTCAGGAGGACCTGAGTTCAAATCTGGTCTCAAGACACTTAACATTCTCTAGCGGTGTGACCCTGGGCAAGTCACTTAACCCCAATTGCCTCAAGAAAAAAGAAAAAAAGCTGGCAGCTGGTTTGGGCAGCACCTTAGTCTCAGGAGCTTTCATCTCCTAGAACCTGCTGGAGGAGGGGTCTGATCAGTGTATACCAGGCCCAGCTGGGCTGATTATACACTGCTGAGGGCTGTGGGTGAGAATTCCAATGAGTGGAATGGCAGAGGGGCCCCTGAAGGAGAGCAGAGTCCCTCAGTTCAGCATCAGAGCAGAAGAGAGAGCTGAATTTTGCTGTTGAGTGGGACCTCAGGGAGCAAGATCATTTGCATTTGGGGAGGGGGCTGGCCTGGCTGTGGTTTGGCGTAGAGGGGGGTGCCCGAAGTCATGCTCCCAGAAAGGGAGCTCAGAAAATAACCATGAGAAAGACCTGAGACCTAGGTCACTATTCCCCACATCTGAAGACTAGAAACTGACAATAATAACAAACCACTAAAAATGATAATAATAATAATAATAATGAGTAAGCAAAGGAGAAAAATCTGACCATAGGTAGTTACACTGGAGATAGAGAAGAGCTGGGTTCAAACTCAGAAAAGGATAGTGAAGTTAAGAAAAACCCACTCCATCTTCAAAGAAAAATGTCAAATGGTCACAAGCCCCCCCAAAAAAATTCATGGTAGAGTTTTAAAAAGAAAGAGCTTGGAGGAGCTTTAAAAATCAGAGAGATGGAGGGAAAATTAAAGAGAGAAAAAAATAAGAGCAAAGAAAATTGAATAAATTTTGAAAAGAAAGTCAACCAGCTGGGAAAAGATTCCTTAAACTTCTAAAAAAGTAGAATTGGGCAGGGGGGAGCTAATGACATAAAACATCAAAAAATAATCAAACAATGAAAACATTAGAAGAGAATGTGAAACATCTCTTTATAAAAACAACTGATCTGCAGAACAGATGGAAGAAAGAGAATATAAGAACTGTTGTGTGAGAAAGACTTCCACTGGACTTAGGAGGGGTGAAGTTAAAAGTCGTGAGTTACACAACTGCAGGGGTGGGTCCTATGGAATAGGAATGCTTGGAATCAATATTTATCCTTTTTTTAATACCCAAAGTTCAAGTCCCACCCTGATGTCCCACTGCCTGAGTACCAGAAGTACTCATCACCCATCAACCCATTGGGAGAGCATACTCCCTTCCACTTGAGTGTGGATCTCCACCCCTGATTCCATCATAACTCCTCCCTTGGTGATCACTTTATTTGGATCCAGTTCAGTCCTTCCTCTCATTCCCTATTGGTTGAGTACTATCCTTTCTAAAGAGTCTAATTTCTCCATTTTCGAATAAATCTCCTCCTCTGATCACCCATCATTACATGTGGCCTTCCTCTCTAGTTATATCTCAACTTGATTTTAAATCTTTACCTATTCTTATTCTAAATCTCTATCCTTGATTACTTTTTCTTTTTGTTTTCAAATCCAAATCTCCCACCCCGATGATATTCTCTTTCCTAGCCTCCATTTCTTGGGTCTCAATTTTATTTTCTAATTTAAACTTCATTTCTCTGTAGTTTTCTAATTCAATTTTCATAAATCAGTGAAAACTAAACTCCCATCCAATTCTCACAGTTGAACTACCTGAAAGTTATGATTAAAAAAAAAAGTCTGGATACAATATTACAAGAAATTATTAAGGAAAGTTGCTCTAAAATGGAAAAAAATCCACTGGTCACCATGTGAAGAAAATCCCCAGATGAAAACTCAAAGGGACATCATAGCCAAGTTTCAAAATTCCCAGTTCAAGGAGAAACTACTACAAGCAATGAGGGAAAAAAAAACAAAATTATTTAAATAATGTGGGGCTATTGTCAGAATAACACAAAATCTAGCAGCTTCTACATTAAAAGATCAAAGGGTTTGAAACATTATTTTGAAGGGCAAAGGAGCTGGGCTTGCAATTAAAAATAACTTATGCAGCAAAAATGACTGTAATCCTAAATTAAAAAAAATTAATGAACTGAAAATCTTTTTATTTTTTTATTTTATTAATACTTTTTATTTGCAAAACAGATGTATGGGTAATTCCTCAACATCAACCCTTACAAAGCTTTCTGTTACAAATTTTCCCCCCTACTCCCCACTCCTCCCCTAGATGGCAAGATATTCACTACATGTTAATTATGTTAGAATACTTAAGAAATCGAATATATGTATAGTTATTTCCACACATCATTTTTTGTGAAGGAGAAATCGTATCTACAAGAAAGAATAATCCAATAAAGGAAATACAATGCAAGCAAACATCAATAGAGAGCATGAAAATGATGTGTTGTGGTCCACATTTCACATCCCTCTCTCTGGGTGTATATAGCTTTCTTCACTGAACAATTGGAACTGGTTTGAAGCATTTCATTGTTGAAGAGAGCCATGTCCCTCAGAACTGATCATCATCTAGTATTGTTGTTGCCGTGAATAATGATCTCCTGGTTCTGCTCACTTCACTCATCATCAGTTCATGCAAGTCTCTCCAGGCCTCTCTGAAATCGTCCTGCTGGTCGTTTCTCACAGAACAATAATATTCCATAACATTCATATACCATAATTTATTCAGTCACTCTCCAATTGATGGGCATCCATTCAGTTTCCAGTTTCTAGCCACTACAAAAAGAGCTGCCACAAACAATGAATTGAAAATCTTTCAGGCATTTGTAACAAAAAGGATCAGAACTCAAGGGAAGACTCATAAGGGGAAAATCTGACATGAGATTTAAAAGAAAGAAAGTAAACAAAGACCAATTATAAGGGACTCAAGATGAAACTTTATTTTTTTGTATGGGAAAATGTAATCTGTACCTTTATGAATGTTATCATTATTTGGAAAGTTTAAAAGAGCATATATAGATAGAAGACTTGTAGTTAAGATGAGTAAGATGGGATGGTTCTAAAAAACAAAACTGGGTAGAGATGGGTAAAATGGAGCAATTATCTGATACAAACAAGCTGTGAATGGGAGAATGGTTCTCCCATTTTTTAAAACCAAAAAGTAGGAAGGGTGGGGGAGAGTGACAAGGGAGGATTTTGTGTGTGTGTGTGTGTGTGTGTGTGTAAGCCATGCTGACTAGACCAGGAGATTCTAAGAGGGATGAGCAATGTTATCAAAAAACTCTGTGGAACTCAGCAGGTTGGGGAGTGAGCCCCGGACTACCCACTGCTTCCCCAGGTGTAAGCTGGCCCAAGAGCAGTGTTACAATTAATGTACTTTTAGAGTGTGAAAAGAATCCTTTATTCATGAGCAGACATGCTCCCTGGGTAGATACACACCAAATTCAAAAGCAGGAGAAAGCTTTATACTGTTATAATAATGTTGTAATAAAATATACTGTTTATACTGTTACTTCAGCTCCTTACTCCTCCCTTCAAGGTTTGGATTGGCTGGATTTACAGTCCGAATTAGTTACAATTAGTCTGATTTAGTAAAAGTTACAATTGGCCAATTTATAATTACAATTACAATTCGCCAATGTACAATCAGAGTTATAATTGATCAGATTTACCATCATCTTTATTTGTCCATTCCATATGTTAAAAGGCTTGTGCCCTGTCATAGATCCTAGTCAGTCTGGACCACTTTAAGCCTGAGCCCCTTTCTCAGGACCTTTGTTGTTTGACCAGTTCCTTGACTCATTGGGGGATTAGAGATCTCTTAACAAGAAACTTCACCCCTCCCTCCATTCTGTTTTGACAATGTCTTTGGAAGTCTCATACTCCTCACAGGGGATTAATAAGTAGGAAAGTATGCAGAGAGAATCATTATGAGATTCTTTAAAAGGGTACAGATTAGGGAGATAAGTAGAAGTAAATCAGATCTATGACGAGGGATAGAGTTAAAAAAAAGGGTGATAAGGATACAGTGAGGAAAATATACAACTAGTTATTTTAACTTTGAATGTGACCTTACCCATATGAATGTGAACTTACCCATAAAACAGAACTGGATAGCAGACTGATTAAAAATTAAAATTTAGCAACATATTATTTACAAGGAACACATTTTAAAATGACAGATACATGCAGAGTTAAAATAATGGTTTAGAATAGAATTTATTATTCTGAAGCTGAGATAAAAACAAAAAAATGGAAGCATGATTTCAAAGTTAAAATGAAAACAGACTTAAAAGAGATAAACAGGGAAACTACATTTTGATAAAAGGTACCATAGACAATGGAAAACTATTAAACCTGCATATAAATTTTAAAAGAGAAAGTAAAATAAAATAAAACTGGAAATATATAGTAATACTGACAGGGTACAGCTTCTAGGAGAAATACAGCAGTAATCCTGAGAAGCCCAGACTTTAGGAGTGCTATTGTAACAATGTTTGTCAATGCTCCTAAAGTCTCCTGGCCTCAGGAATACTATAGTATAGTCCTACAAACATTGCTAACTGCCAGATAACAATCTGTCGGTCAATGATAACAAGGTTTCTGAGACTAATGGTGAAGTGCCTCAGCTCCACCTCTAAACCATAAAATTCAATCTTGAGATGCAAATCAGACCACTCCTCAGTTCTACCTCTAAGCCATAAAATTGGCCTATCTGTGACATGAAAAAGCCGGTCTCTGTCTTTCCCTATAAATTTATCTTCTTGCTCCTGGTTCTTTTATAAACTCTTTTGGAACTTGGTCCGCTTCAATTGGCGTTACAATTATAATAAGCTTTGCCCCCTGACTTGGAGATAGGTGTAAGCCTGCAAATCCTTTGGAGACATCTTGCGACTCTGGCCTGTGACCCCAACCTTTTGGGGTCTCCTTTCCCCATTCAGAATTATGACTGGCTCTGGATAAGATAGCTCCTGAAGGGAAAGTCAGGCAGGTGACCTTGGCCAGCGCTCCCTGGCTTCGATACAATTCCCTTACATGTCCCGGCGTCAGCTCCCTGATGTCAAGGTGCTCTTCAATGACAAACAACAATAACAATCTTCTAAGTAAATGTGCCTTTAGAAAAGGTGTTCAGCATTGACATGGAAATGGGAAGGGCGCTGAGTAGATCCAGTGGTACTCAAGTCTATAGAAAGGGGCCTAGGCCCTCAAGTCTGCAGGCTGTCTGAGAGAGGAAGGCCGAAGTGGTCACTGAGGCTCTTTAAAAGGCTGGCTACCCCATCCAAAGAAGAAAAAGCCCCTCTTCCTCTTCTGGCTGGTCAGAGACACGACCACCTGTGTCCCCCACAGAAAGGACCAGGCCTGATTTCCAGAAACTGATCTATACCAAGTCTCCTGCTCACTAGAGATGTGTCAGCAGAAGCCCCTGAAGACCACCAGTCACGGATGATCTCTTCCTAGCTCTTCCACTACTTCCAAGGCCAAGCTCTGATCCATCCAAAAGGACAAAGTGTCCAGTCTCATGAGACCCAGGATTCCAGGGAAGTCGCTGCAGATCAGCTACAGTTTCTAAAAAAGTTTAGCTTGGAGCTCATTGAAGCTCCAAGAATCTCTTTCTTTGAGAGCAAAGTGAGAATGACAAGGGTAACTCCTCTCTCTCAGGGACGACAGCTTGATGGCCACAATGGGACTGAGCCCCTCAGCAGGCCCCAGAGGTGAGCTCCACCAGCCTTAGGCATCAGCCCCCTTCTCCCCAGAGGAGCCTGACCCAAACTCCCACTCCCCTGTCCCAGCGGTCTCTCAGAAGCCAGCCTCCTCCCTGCTCCAGGGCCACCTCCTACAACAGGTGCCTATACCCCCACAAGGACCTTCTGTTCCCTTTGCATGTGTTCTTGGCCCCTTTGCTTCCAGCAGCAAGATGTGAGCTCTCCACAGCCAGGGCCTGCCTGACAGTATGTGGCTAACCTTGACTTTGTTCACCGGGCACACAGCTCATTTTGTTGTGGTGTTTTCTTGGCAGAGATACTGGAGCCATTTGCCATTTCCTCCTCCAGTTCATTTAAGGAAACAGGCAAGCAGGGTGAGGTGACTTGGCCAGGGTCACATAGCTAGGCAGTGTCTGAGGTTGGATTTGAACTTGGGCGTGCTACTCCGTAGCCTCATGACCTTATCCTCCTTCTCTGAAGGCACCAGTGCAGTACGCAGGCTCTGCACCTGCCATCTCTCACCCTCACTGTGGGAACAGCCCATCTCTTCCTTTGGTAAGTTCCTTTACCCCATTCTTGCCCGTCCCTCATCTGCCATGCAGACACAACTCCACCAACAATGTATCAGTGTCCCAGTTTTCCCATATCCCCTCCAACATTCATCATTATCTTTTTCTGCCATCTTAGCCAATCTGACAGGTGTGTAGTGGTATCTCAGAGTTGTCTTAATGTGCATCTCTCTGATCAATAGTGATTTGGAGAAATTTTTTCATATATATGTATACACATACACATATACATATATAAAAATTAATTTCTTCTTCAAAGCAGTGATTTTTCACTGACTGTGATGACCATTTATTTGATTGTGGTATTGCATATTTTTCTTTAAATTTATCTTTAGGAAAAGGACCCTCATGTGCAAAAATGTTTGGAGCAGTCCTTTTTTGTAGTGGCAAGGAACTGGAAACTGTGTGGATGCCCATCAGTTGGGGAATGGCTGAATGAGTTATGGTATGTGAATATTATGGTATAGTATTTTTCCATAAGAAACAAACAGAAGGATGATTTCAAAAAGGTCTGGAGAAATAACACAAGTTATTCACTGATGCTAAGTGAAGTGAGTAGAACCAAGAGAATATGGTACACAGCAACAACAAGATAACACTATAATCAATTCTGATGGACAGGGGTTCTTTTCAATAATGAAGTGATTCAGGCCAGTTCCAGTTGACTTGGGATAGAGAGAGCCATCTATACCCAGAGAGAGGGCTATGGGAACAGAATGTGCATCACAACATAGTAAGTATTGTCACCCTTTTTGTTGTTGTTTGCTTGCCTTTTGTTTTCTTTCTCATTCTTTTTCCTTTTTGGTCTGATTTTTCTTGTGCAGCATAATAAATGTGGAAATATGTTTAGAAGAATTGTACATGTTTAACCTGTATTGGATTATTTGCTGTCTAGGGGAGAGGGTGATGGGGAAGAAAGGGAGAAAAATCTGGAACACAAGGTTTTGTAAACTTTGTAAATATTGAAAACTATTTTGCATATATTTTGAAAATAAAAGGGGCAGCCAGGTGGTGCAGTGGATAGAGCACCAGCCCTGAATACAGAAGGACCTAAATTCAAATCTGGTCTCATACACTTAACACTTCCTGGCTGTGTGACTCTGGGCAAGTCACTTAAGCCCAATTGCCTCAAAAAAAGAAAAAAAAGAAAGAAAATAAAAAACTATTGTTAAGAAAAAAGAATAAGATAAATACAATAAAAATAAAAATCTTCAAAAAAAGAAAGAAGGAAGGAAGGAAAAGAGGGAGGGAGGGAAGGAAAGAAGAGAGAAGAGAAATTCAGCTGGTTGGCCAGTATCCAAGTTTCAGAAGAACTGCTATTATTTACAAATCTGCCTTAAGCCCTCGGGTATACAAAGGGATTTTTTTCAAAAATAATGAGAATGATATGATGCTATTGCTCTTGAGAGCAATAAGAGATTTTTATTTGGGTTCATAAAATAAACTGTTTTGGTTCCTCCTTCCTTCATCCCTTCTAAGTTTCTTCATAATAAAGTGAACAGTTGTGACTGGTCACCTCATCATGTCTGAGATAGATTAGCCATGTGACAAGTCACCTAGTTTTATGTTTGCTCTTCTTCCTCACTCTAAAGTTTAAATGCATGATAATCTGAGGCATTCTATTCATCTTCCTCTGAAATATATTACTTAAATGTAGTTTCAGTTAACCAACATTTATTAAGTACCTTCTATGTGCTCAGCCCTGGAGATGCAAAAACAAAAACAAAAACAAACAAACAAAAACAAAAAAAAAAAAACCAAAAAAACAAAACAAAACCAAAAGACATTTCTTGACTCCCCCAAGGAACTCACAATCTATGCTCCCATAGGAAACATACCAACAACTCTGTTCAAGCAAGTTCTATATGGGAAAAATAGGAAATAATCACCAGAAGGAAAGCACTAGAATAAAGAGGAATCGAGAGATTTTAGCTGGAATTTGAAGCCAGGAGGCAACAGTCAGGAAAGCATTCCCCGTTCTGAGGATGGCTGGTGGAAATGCCTTGAGTTGGGATACAGGAGCATCTTGTTTGGACCAGAAAGGAGGCCAAGGTTACTGGACCAAGGGGTATTTGATGAAATGTAGGTACCACAGGTGGGAAAGGCCAGGGAAGATTAGAAAAGGCTTATATTTGACTTTGAATAGAAGCCAGTAGGGTGTGAGTTGGTCAGACCTGTGCCTCAGGAAAGATACTTGGAATGGAGAAGCGCAACACTTGGGCAGGAGCCTCCCAGCAGCTACTGCAATAGTCTAGGTGTGACGTCTGCATCAGCCAGTAGCAGTGTCAGAGGAGAGAAAGGGGAGCTTGCGGAACTGGAACCAACAGATTGGAGGGGTGAGAGAGGCCCAGCGGATCCTGGAGGAGATGGTGGAAATCTGAAGGGAGGTGGAGCCATCAGGCAGGGGGAGATGATGAGTTCATTTCACATTACTCTGTCATGGCTTCTCTGCTAAACATCCATCAATCATGGCTATGCTGACACATCCTCAGTTTTGCCAGGAATCAACATGAAGTTTGCCCTCCTACTGTAGCCTGGAAAAATCCTTCCGCCCCGTTTTCAAAGATGGGGCTCTTCCCCAACTCCAGCCTGATGTGCTTAGGCCCCAAGGGCCATCTGTGCTGAACATCCATTCCCTGCCACTCAATGAACTTCTCCGGGCCTGGAGACATGAACTCCTGTCCTACATTTCCTCCCTTATCTCGCATGTCACAATCCCTGTGAATTATCGGTGCTCCAGCCTTCCAAGGATGAAGAGGGTTCTCTCTGGCAGCAAAAAGAAGCACACGAGCTGAACGACTGTGCTTTTCCTGAGATGTCCCTCCTCGTTGTCTCCTTCACACTGAGCTGTGTTCTCTCCTTTCCTTGATGTTCTTCTTCAGCAGTCACAGTTACCTTCAGCTTTTTGACTCTGACCCTGACCCAAGATATTCTTTTGTCCTTCCCCTGTTACTGGGACCGCTCCTATTTTAAGTACATCTTCTTAACAACAAAACTGCTCAAAGAGTTTCCCTGTGCAGCTACATCAACTTTTTGGACAGTTGTCTTTTTCTTTCTTATCACTCACTGCATTCAGGTCCTCCGAGCTTCAAGGCATCCTCAGCAGTAACAGAGAATTTAAAAAAGACTAACACTTTTGTAACTCTAGAAGGTTTTCAGAGCACTTTTCTTTTGTTAATTCTTAAGATCCTCAAATCCACCCTGTGGGGCAGGTGCTAGTATTATCCACAGTTTACAAATGAGGAAACTGTGGCTAAGGGTAGTTTAGCAACCAGCAACTTCCCTAGAGTCCCACAACTAACAAGTGTCTGAGGATTTCCACTCACATCTTCGGGACTCCAAGGCCCACACTCTACCCACTGGGCCTCTTAGCTGACTGGGGTTTGAGGAGAAAAATAGCATCCTGCTCACTCTGAGTGACTCACTGTCCCACTAGTCACTGCCCAGGGGTACAGGGCCCATCCACAGCAGGGCTCCCGCCTACAGCCAAAGGGTGATTTGGATGGTGGGACCTAAGTATGCTAGTGCTAGGGAGACATTCCCAATGGCATCTGCCCAGCTACTGATGTCGCTACCCAGGAAGTAACTAAGTTATGTCGATATTTTTGTAAAGGAAAGGTCTGATTTCAGGGAGGGAGATGCAGGAAGACTGATCTTTCCTCCAGTCTCAGAATGCTGATCAAGGACGGGCACCTCCATGTTTATGAAGCGCACAAAGTATTGCTGCAGGGAGCCAGTCAGCATTCTGGAGCATGAGCTGTGCACATAGTAGGCAATGTGGGAGGCACAATCCTGATTGTGGAAGAGGAGGCACAAGGCTGATTCAAGTTCCTTAGGACACGTCTAGGGAGCTTTTACAAGAGGGGAGATGACAGGAAACAGAAGCATCCTGGAAAAGTGGGCTCTCCAATTTATTTCTGTTCCTGAAGTGCTGCTTTCCCAATGACACACCATTGACTAGAGACGCTTCAAGTTAGAAGCATATGGCCCTGAAACAAACTTTTAAAAATCGTAGGGAAGAGGGCCAGAGAGCCTGCTTCGGAGTCAAGAAGACCCAAGTCCTCCCCTGGATTTCTCACGGTGTAGGACCCAAGGGCCAGTCACAGAAGAGGCTCAGGTCCCAGTCCCTACCGCAGGCACTTAATAATACTGGTTGTGCTTTTGTGAGAAATGCATGTTAAGTGTTGGAGGTACAAAAACTTGACTACAAATCCAGTCACAGACACTCACTGGCTATATAATCTCAGGCAAGTCACAGCTTCTGTCTGTCTCAGTTTACTCATCTGTAGCATTGCACTAAGCCTGAGGAGCAGAGCCCAGAAGCCAGTCCTGTCACCCCCAGAAGTTACCAGGGGCAGAGATTATAACCACAGAAATGTGAATCGTCCAGTTCTGATCCCAAGGAACAAGCCATCGACAGAGAAGGAGTCAGAGAGCAAGCAATGGGGAATATAAAAGGGAAAAAAGTACTTGAAATTCTCAAAGGACTTTGGGAGGAAGAAAATTCAGCGAAAGATCCTGAATATAAGTAGATAAGCCATTAAAGAATACATCAGTAACAAAAGGCAATATATCCTCCAAACTGACAAGAGTTCAGCACCTCCAAATAAATACTGTAAGACAAGGAGAACAACTGTTCCTGAATGATTTAAAAGAGAAAGAAGAATTGTGAAAGCAAAAAGTATGGCTTGCACAGAAGAAATAAATAACAGAAAAAAAAAAGAAAATTCAAGATGGCAAAAAAAGAAAGAAAGAAAGGAGAATAATTTATTGGAATACAGTTACACAGAAGTGAAGGATAACATCCTTCTCTCAGTTTAGGTAAGTCCTACTGAAAGATAAGCAAGGAAAATGCAGAATTTTAAAAAAACTGCTAGAGAGAGTAAAATGAAAAGGTTTATGCTATCTTCTAAATGGGACTGCAAAAATAATATGTATTTCTCAGCATTATAATAAAACACTTATAAAAACTGACCATTCATTATGGCACAAGGATGGTACAAATGTAGAAAGGCAGAAATAGCAAACATATCCTTTACACAATAAAAAATTATCAATTTAGGATGTTCAAACAAAAAACACAAATGTAAATGTAGACTTAAGAATGAACTAAATGAGTGTGTCAAAGAACAAATCATAGAAAAAATTAGGTAAAAAAAATTAAGATGAAATGATAAATATTATCCCCAAATTAATGGAATACAGCTACACCAGTACAAAGGGAGGAAATTATATCCCTACAAACATACATATACAAAAAAGAAAAGGAGAGGATTAAAAAAATATGGATTTTTAAAAATTAGAAAGTCAACAAAGTAACAAATCTAAAATAAGTACAAAAATACTTATTATAAAAGATTACAAATTAAAGAAGAAATGATTAAACTAAAATAATAGCAAAAACAAAAGGTGCCCTGCTTAACAAGTGTGCATTTACCTTGTAAGAGTCTCAGTCAGAATTAATAGCAGGAATTTGGAAGCATCTTCCCCCCAAAAAAATCCTTTTCCCCCCAGTTTTGCTCATAAGCATGAAGCAAAATTTTGCTTTTTCAAAATCATCTGTATTGCTTTGAAGAGCAACAGCTGAATGTACTTAGTGTAATGAATCAGCAGGTTTAAGTGATGGGGTAAGGAGTAACCAGATATTCCCACAGGGGCTCTCCAGCAAAAAAAAAAAATTAGGGCAACGTAGAAGCAAGACTCTTGGTGAGGTTGCTGATGGAGTACAAGCATGGTGGCCAAAAAGACCCCCAGCTCTAGCAGACCTCTGGAATTAAAGTGGGATCGAAAATTCAGACCCCATAACTTCTAGGGGGCATTCCAAAGGTTCCCTTCCTCTTTTAGCTAACTCTTGTCTCATCTCTGAGATCCTCAGCTAGACTACTCCAAACACTGCCAGCAAACCGCCCAAGAGCCTTGGCTTCCATGTTAACAATGAATCATGTTTCGATGCTAAGAACTTGTAATCCTTCCTCACACCAACAGCTCCTGCCAATACTGAGGGCCAGGAACTGGAGCAGAGCCTTCTCCAGTCCCTTCCCCTTTCAACTGTTTATAAACCAAAGGTACAAGCTGACAGGGTCCTACCTAACTCCAAAGAAAAGGTCTTTCTGGGAAACCCAATTGGCACAACTCTCTGACCCAAATCTGGGGACACTGAACCCCAGCCCTTGTTTGGGGGCAAGTGCCCTCCCCTTTAGAAAAAAAATTTGCACATTGCAGAGGAGAGTATTCCTCCTTAAGGATCCCCATGAAAAGTATTTGACAGCTAGGGCCCCCTTAGTGTGACTGATGAATTCAGGGACCCCCCCCCCAACTGGTCCTGTGCACGCGAATGTGCACTATTCAAAGTTATAATTATGTACAACGTGGCATTTGTTTCTGGCCCAATGGATATAGAGGTCAAGTTAAAATAATGAGACTGCTTGGGGGGAGGGGGGAGGGGGGAAGAAGGGGGGCTTATTATTCATAGTAATTCCCAGCTAGCAGAAAAAGGCTCTAATAAAGATTTTCTTTTGACAAGAGATTGTGCTAAGGCAGCGTTCCCTAATGCAAGACAGGAGAGACTCCAAGGAGCAGGAATGAGAGCTGGAGCAGAAGCTGGAGCAGGAGCAGGAGCAGGTGCTAGAACAGGAGCAGGAGCTGGAGCAAGAGCAAGTGCTGGAGCTGGAGCTGGCCAGGAACAGGTACAGGAGCAGAAGCTGGAACTGGAGCAGGAGCTGAAGCTGGAGCAGGAACAGGGAGCAGGCACAGGGGCAAGAAGCAGAAGCTGGAGCTGGAGCAGGTATTGGAGAGGGAGGGAGGGAGAAAGGAAAGAAGGAAGGGAGGGAGGGAAGGGAAGAGAGGGAGAGAGGGGAGGAGGGAAAGAAGGGAAAATGAATCAATTCCATTCCCAGTAGGGCCTGAGCTCCTTGTCCCTGGTCAGATAAGCCTGACTATTCTCTTCTCTGAGTCTCTCAGCCACACTCCCCTTTAAAATGAGAGGGCCACACCAGACATCTCTTCGGTCCCGGTGCTTTCCCCAAAGCCGGGGGTCACTGCTTCATCTCGCCTCCAGGCAGTCTCTTGGCATTTTTGCTAAGTGGAGCCTGGGAATGGTTTGTTGGGATTCAGGAGAGGAAAGGAATTAAAAGGAAGGTTTTTGACCCCGAAAGGCAGTGTGGCTCAGAGAACAGAGCCTGACGGGAAGTCCTCGGCCAGGTTGGCAGTGTCTGTCTGGCTAAATGGTCTCAAGGTCTCTGGGTGCCCCAGGCTGCTCCCCAGGCCTCTGAAGCTGTAGAAGAGTTGGCAGTTTGCATTGGTAAAGAGAGGTTCCTCACTAGAAGTTCCCCACACCAAAGAAACCACTTGGTTCAACCTAAAACTCAGATAATTTCCAAGTGTTCACGAAAGGCCTTTTCTGGTAAGCTGGTGGGCACAGGCCTTGGCCTCCCTCTGCTGCCTTCCTTCTCTTCTTCCTCCCCCTCTTCCCCTTCCTGTCTTCTTCCCTTTTCTCCCCCTCCTCCTCCTCCCCTTTCTCTCCATCTTTTCTCCCTCTCTCCAATTTTCCCTTCTTTTTCCCTCTCCCCCTCCTCCTCCCCTCCTCTTGCTTTCTCCCTCTCCCCCTTCCCTGTCTCCCCCTTTCTCTCTCCTCCTCCCCTCTCTCCCGCCTCACCCGAGCTCCCAGGACAGAGGCTGCAGGTCGGCCCTGGCCCGGCAGATGGCAGCAGAGAGCAGCCGCTGGCGCCGGGGCCCGAGCCGCTCCGGGCTGGCTCCAGCCTCTGGCACCGAGGGCCAGGGAGCCGCCCCCCAGGCTCCGCCCCTCCCCCTCCCCCCCCAGCCCAGGGCAGCAGCGCCCGGCGCGGTTCGTGCGATTGACCCCGGGCTGGCCCGGGCTGCGCGAGGGTCGAGGGTGGGGGCTTTCTCACCCATGGGCCCGGAGCGCCCGGGAGCAGGTGGAGCGGGGCGCTCGGCCGGGGTCTGGCGCTGCCCCGGTGGACGGCCAAAATCCAGCCCGGAGGTCCTAGGCACGGGCCGGGGGCTCAGAGCTCCCTGGGACGCTGCCGGCTTGGGCCCCTCATAAACACGGCTACCGAAGAGACCCGGGCAAGGGGCCCAGCGAGACTGGAGGGAGCCGAGAGGTCATCCTTTCCAAGGACCCCCTCGGGCTAGTGGGTGCCCACGCGTACCCACCAAAGAGAAGCCTCGCCGTTAGCCCGCTGCGATGTCCCACAAGCCCTGAAGAGGGGTCTCCCGGGTCCCAGAAAGGCTGCATGGGCAGCTGGGCTGCGCCCATCCCTGTTCTGTCCAGGAGGGACAGGGGAAGGAGAAGGAAACACAGTAATTCTGCTGTGCTCCCACCCCAGAGACCCCCGGCTGCCCCTTCCTCAGGAGCACATAGTGCCCAGTATGCAGTAAGCACTAAATAAGTGCTCCTTTCATTCACTGTCTCCTCCAGGAAGCCTTTCTTGACCCCCTCACCACTGACCTCCTCGCCCACTATGTTTTAGTTTTTTGTATTACAAACTTGGCAAACAAACAAAAAAGGCCTTGGACGTGTGCTGGTGAGGTGTGACTGGACCCAGCAGCTGCTGCCCCGTGCAGGACCGTGCCCTCTCCTGCACCAGGCCGGGCCTGCCTCACAGCTCTGGCTCTTCCGGCTCTTTCTCTTAAGTCCATGTTGTGTCTGTACCATATTTACCATATTCAAAAGGGCGAGTGGTTCCCAGGGGCATCCAGCCTCAGACACTTCCTAGCTGTTATTCTGTTTCCCTCAGTTTCCTCATCTGTCAAATTGGGGTGACAATCTCCCAGGGCTGTTATGGGGATCAGATGAGGTCCTTTTTGTACAGCTCTTAGCACAGCGCTGGACACACAGGAATCATATAAATGTTGGCTATCATTATGACATTATTAAGTATTGTTTTACCTTTTATGCCTTCCAGAATCTTGTTCAATATTGTACGCTTCCTATGTTCTGGGCATAGAGCCAAGAGCTGAGAATACAAATACAAGCAGAAATACAGATCCTGCCTTCAAGGAGCTCACGTTCTAATGTTCTAGTGAAAGACATCACACAAACAGGAAGCTGAAAAGATGGAGGAGGAAAGAGGAGATAAAGGTTTCGGAGACAGAAGCAGTGAAGAAAAGGCTAGGAGAGCCAGAAGTGCAGGTTGGCCTGGCTGGGCCTTCTTTCAATCAGAGGCAGAGGTCCCTTCCAACGCGTGAAGTGCAAGGATGGAACCAGACGCCTCTAGGGCAGTGAGGGTCCCTGGCATTTGGTGAAGATACATTTGGGCACCTCCCTGCTGCATCTGCTCCACGATTCTGGAGGCCCACTGGCTCAGGGACCGGGATCGGGAGAGCACTGAGATGTCCTGGGCAAATCCAATTAACCTGGTCTGGACAAAGAGCATCTTTAGGGAGTGAAAGAACTAGTTAGTGCTGAGCCAGTCTTGGATAAATGAAAAATCCTGGAAAATGAAGGTGTATGGGAGGCTTGGAGAAGGGCAATATTCAGAAAACAGGCCACAAACTACAAGTCATTAGTGGTTATTGCTTCAATTCCTGGCAAAGTGATGTTACTTCCATGGAAAGGGATATCCTCTGGATTGTCTCTGGAGAGAGCGCTTCCATTAGAGAATTATTTCATATCTGCACAACTCAATCACAAAAGACAGGAATGGGAGAGGACAAACTCCTAATTACTTCCAGATGTCAATACTACAAACCAGGTAAGGTAGTACTTTGATGAGACATATGCCAAGTGGTGATATTGCTGGACCATATGATGAAGCATATTATCCACCTCCAGAAAAAGAACAGATATTGTTTGAATATAAACTGAATAATACTATTTTTCACTTTTTCATTTTTCTTTTATTCAAATCTTTTTATATAAAATGATAAATATTGAAATCTTTTGCATAATTGCATGTGTATAATCTACATCTGATTGCTGACTGTCTTAGGGAGAGGGGAAATGAGAGGGATATAATTTGGAGGCTCAAAACTGTAAAAATATTAAGAATTGCTTTAATATGGTTGAGAGAAAATAAAATATATTAAATGACTGAAATAAAATATTATGAATACCCGATTCAATGAGGAAAGAGGTGAACCCACATTTAGGATGCCCCTGTCAGGTCAGCCCAAGTGTTAGGTCTTACCAAATAAGTGTGGAGCTGGTGATAGATCTGTCAGTTTTTAATCAATAATAATAATGGTATTAGGGTCTACACTAGTGGAAAGGCCATCTATTGGACAAAAGCTCCTAGGGGTTTTTAACAAAGGGTCTATGGATTGGGATCTGGGGAGAAATGTCAGAGGGTCTATGAACATGAATGACGAAAAATTCCCTTTTTAGTTTCACTGACTTCTTTCTGAAAGTTAGTATTTCAACTATTAAAAATTATTTTAAAAAGACTGCCAAAGGAATCTGTAACCCAGAAAAGTTAAGAACCCTATCCTAGAAGTATTAACATAATTGTCCTCATCACTCACATTTTAAAATCATTGAAAAATTTAAGAAGCAATTTTTGCTGTGACAAAAAGACCCCACCCCATTTCAGAGCTCCTACCACAACTGCATCCTTTAAGAAGAAAGCTGGCCTCTTCCTGCCAGTTAAGTATTCTGCTGCCAAGCCTGGTGCCCCTCTGCCAGTCCTTCCAGCCTGGCCAGTGTCTGTATCACAAAGCCTACTCACAGTGTAACTTGGCTGGAGAAAGCCTATTCAAACCTTCCCAAACTGACCTAGTTCTCACAATTTGCAAAGATATTTCCTGCTCCCTGTGATCTTTTCTCTAAATAAACTTCATCTTCATGAAATCTTTTGAATTTTTCCTGTGGTCATCAAAAGGTGTTATTTCACATTTATCTCTGCAAGTCATTGTACAGAAGCTCTGACAAAGCAAATCCAACATATTCCCCGTACCAGAGGAGCTTACATCCCAAGAAAACCAGTGTGAATGACGAGAAACATAAAGACCAACCATACAAAGGCTGACAAACAGGACATTTTATTAATTTCAACAGACATTTATGGAACACCTACTATGCGCAGGGTATTGAGAGGCCCCATTGAGTAAGTCCATAGGAAGATAAAATATATATGCATAAGTGTAAATTTAAAGTGATTTGAAAAGAAAAGGAACGGCAATAGTGTTGGGGGAGAGGACAGGTAAAAGGTAGGGACGAGGAGAAAGTGTCACTATAAACAGAGGTCCAGCAGACTAGGCTTGGGAGAACAGCCTGCAGAATGGAACGATCTGAGAATCAGAAGGCCCCACTGCTGGAGCACAGGGAGTGCAGAAGAGAATACCCCCAATGAAGCAGGGATCCATTAGGCTGAATCCAGGGAAGCTGGGATGGGTTAGGCTAAATCTGGTTGGGGAGGTCCTAGGAGGCCAGGACATATTTGGCCCCAGAAACAATAGGGAGACACGAAAGGTCTTTGAAAAGGAGAATGACAAGGTCCCACCTGTGCTTTTGGAAGATAATAATCTTGGCAGTGGGATGGCAGTCGGACTAAGAAAGGGAGTGAATGGAACAAGACCACCCTTATTACATCACACAGGCCACAGGAGATAAGGGCCCAAACTAGACTGGGAATTACAGTACACTGCAATACTGGGAAGGACCTGAGGGTCCTTCTGGTCCAATCTCTATTGAGAAGCCCCATAGAAACAGGTAAATGTTTTTCTCATTTTTGTTCAAAGACCTCCAAGGAAGGGGAATTCACCACTCCCTGAAATAGCCATTCCACTTCCATTTAGCTTTATCACTCCCCACCCTGGGCCTCCCTGGATTTCATGATCCCCAGGACTTAGCCTTCTTCGAGCTGAAATCAGCTCTGAAGCTTTCCCCTGCCCAGCAGCGTCTGCCTGTGGAGACCCTCCTTCCATCCTTCTAGTTGGGGAGAAGGGGGCATCTTTGCACTCCTCCAAGACCCTCTGTTTGGGCATTATTTCCCAGCCTGCTGGCCCTGAATGTCATGATCTACAGAGCCCAGCTTTGAGATGGATTATTTGTGTGCTCACCTCCTCCTTTCCCACTCCAGCTACAGAACTTCATCATGCCCCTCCCCATCCCTTTTAAGCTTCTTTTAATGCATTTCCCCTCCTGTCTTAGACCTTTGTAGCTTCAATACTTATCTTTAGTGCCTGCTACACAGTAGGTGCCTAGTAAATGTTTACTGATGACCTTGCTCTAAAGTTTAGGAGTTGTTTACACAAAGACTGAATCAGCCAGGGGCACAGCCAAGATGGCAGAGAGCCTGGAAGCGACCCAATGAGCTCCTCTCCCCAAACTCCTTAGAGATCTAGAGAATGAACCAGACTGAATTTTGATAAATCTAGAAAAAGCCACAGAAGTCCTTTGTCTGGCCTAGCCTGGCAGAGGGAAACAAGCAGGGACATCTGAAGACAGGTGGGGTCAGGGGCACCAGCACCAATGGAGAGGCTACAGACCAGGGCAATGAAGGGTACCAGCTGGCAGGTCTATCACCCACTGCACAGCCCCAGCTCTCAGATTCAAGGTGCCCTGAGGCAGGGCCCAGTTCTGGGGGGGGGTTCCAAGGTAAGGGGTGATGACAGGCCCAATGAAGAAGGCAGCTGCAGTGGTTCAGACTCAAGGACAGTGGAGTTTCAGGTCCAGAGTCTGGCCCTTGCTGAAGGCTGCAGAGGAATGGCCACTGCAGGAATCCTAAACCAAAGAGAAGCCCAAAGTTCGGTCCCTTTGACCAGCAGCTGGCTGAGAGAGCCTGAGTCCAGGAACAATCAACGGCTGCCCATCAGGAGCTTACAGGGCTCACACTAGAGGTACAGGAAGCAGTCTCTGCCCTAGATCTGATGGGACTGAAAGAGGAATAAGCAAAAAGGGAATGTGCATTTATTAAGCACTTACTATAGGGAGTAGGCAAAGAGGGGATGTGCATTTATTGAGCGTTTACTATGAGCCAGACACTGTGCTTGAACAAATATCTCATTTAAAAGCTTGACGATGCCCAACATGGGCTGTCTCTGAGATCCTGGAATAAACCAGTACTCAACAGACTCAAGCAACAATAGGTCTTGTCCAGACCTTCCTTGTGCAGAATCAAGTCCTAACATCAAGTCAAAAGTCAGTAAATAAAAAAGGAATCTCAACCCCCAAAATGCTACCATGGTGAAAGGGATTCTCGAGATACAAACCCAGAAGGAGGACTTCAAAACATCTACATGCAAAGCCCAGTTTGGGCACAGATTCAACTGATATTCAATTGAATTAACAGCTTGATCTACAAAACCGAAACAGAAAACTTTTGTGTAAGCAACATTTTAAGCAACAAAATTGCTCAAGCCTAAGCAACAAATTTTTTGAAAATTCAGAATGGATCAAACACCAATGATTCTATGAGACAAGAAATATTAAAAACAAAGTCAAAAGACTAAAAAAAGATAAGCTAAAATGTAAGATATCACATATCAAAAAAACAGAGAAAAATTAAGAATTATTGAAGTACATTGATCAAAAAAATTACAAGAAATCTTAAATTTTACTCGGTCTCTTAGAATCAGAAGACAAAATAGAAATAGAAAGGATACAACTCTCAAGAACATTACAGCCCAAAGAACTCGGGCCCAGAGGAGCCACAGCCAGGATTTAGCAACTGCCAGCAGGAGAAACTGACAGTTTGCAATCTGATATTCCAAAAGGCATAGGAAATAAGTTTCCAGCCAAGATAACTTGCCCAGAAACACTCAGTATGACCCTTCAAGGGAAAAATGGGGCTGCCATGAAATTGGGGACTTGCAGGCATTCCTAAAGGGAAGACCAGAGCTGCATAGAGACTTTGAAGTCCAAACCCAGGAGTGAAGAGAAATTAAAAGGCAACTACCAAGGGGCTAAACAAGGATCAACTGTTCCATTCCAATATGGGGAGATGGTACATGTGTCCCCTCTCTATCCCATGTCACCTAGGGTCATGGAAAGATTGTAAGATCTGGGAATGGGTCTGTGATAGTTTGTCATAAAGATATATGGAAAGAGAGGGGAAAAGGAATATACTGGGGGATCGGAGAAGGGAAAGGAAGGTTGGACAAGGGCATCACACAGAGTGAACAAGTGGAAGTGGATGCAGAAAAAGCATTTGATAATATCCAATATCCAGGGAGGAAGCAGGCGGCGTTAACGCCTGAAGTTCACTCTCATCTGAACTGTCAAGAGAGTGAGAAATGGATCCAGGCAGGTACAGAAAAAACATTTCACTCATTAGGGAAATGAAAGAGGAGAGAAAAGAGATAGGAAAGAAAAAAAGGGGGAATTGATGGGAGGATTCCTCCTAAGCAAAACAAACCACAACCAAGGAGGTACCAAAAATAGTTTCTTTCGAGCTGGCAAAGAAGGGGATCTGAGGAAATGTCCATCAGCTGGGAATGGCTGAGCAAGTTGGAGTGGAATACTACTGTAACCCCACTGAAATGAAGCAGATATTAGAGAAGCCTAGGAGACTTCTAAGAACTAATGCAAAGGGATCAGAAACAAGAGAACAACTCACATAATGACAATATCGTAAAGACAATTTTGAACTCAATCATCATCATGGCCAACCATGCTACTCATTCCCCTCCCAGTACAAAAGGAAAGGACTCCAGCAGAATGAGATATTTTGTGGGGGCATGATTTGTTTTGCTTAATTATATGCGTTTGTAATGGGGCGTCTGAGGTAGAAGTAAGAGAAGGCAGTTTTTTGCTGATTAAAATAAAATTTCCCCCAAAAAATCGAAATGAGAAAGTTTCTAAAGGTTTTGACCATGATCACTAACCCTCAAGCACTTTTCATTCAGAGATATTCCATTTCCCCATCACCAACCAATGAGCTTTCCTTCCCTGATAGCAATCCCTTGTCATTCCACCGCTGTTATCCCCAACTCTGTTCTTGGCTCCTCTGCTTTCTTCCAGGTTATCTGGAAGATGCCCTGCCTCTAGTGTCCTTTTCTCTCTCTGGACCCCTTGGTGATCCAGTTCAAGTCTGTGCCTTCTCTTGAATCTCCGGCCTCCTCACCACATTGCCAACTGATTGTGCCTGGCCAAGCCTCAGCCTCTGATTCCCCGACCCCCTCAGGACCCAGGAGGATAGGAAAGGGGTCCTCACCTGCACTCTGCATTGATGACCCTCCACCGCCCTTGTGAAAATCTCTACCATCGTCCCTGACCACCTTGCGGCTTGTTTTCTTAAACCTTTTCCATCCCCTGCCTCTAAGGTCCACTCGCTCCACACAATGAAGACTAGCCATCTTCCTGAGCCCGGACCGCCCTCTGGCCCATCCTCCTGGCCCACTGGAGCCCCCCACCAACATTTCCAGGTCCCCACTCTCACACCACTGGTCAGTAGTTTCTGAGGTCCAATTGCCCAGAGGCACCAAAGTCCTGGCAGCTGTCGGTCCCCACCCTCCTGGGTGTCCTCTTTCCTCAAGGAGCCTGCCCCACCACCTTTCTCCCCAGGGCCCTAATTCCCCTGGGGGGCTTGAGCATACACACTGAGACAGCCCTCTAACCTCAGTGGGTTTTCCATGGCCTCGGTCATACTCCCCTGGTCTTTCCATGGCATGCCCTGTGCTTTGTCCACACTGGGGCCCCCAGTTTCTTGGCCCCCCAGCTCTGCTCCAGGCCAAGTGTTGCCCTCTCCCATCTTGACCCCTTGATGAGCCACTTCAGCCCGCCCTGTTCTCTCCTCGGGAGCCCACCCCACCAGGCCTCAGCCTCCAAGTATTCCCACCCCCTGTCGCCTTTATATTCCACAGGGACCTCAAAATGCAGCTGGAGAAGAGCCCCAAATGGTGCAGACCGGGTCCCCCATAACTTCCCTGGGCCTTCAAGATGCCAGCGTGCTCCATCTGACCCCTCTCTCTCATCCGAGAGCTTCATTTCATAGGTTACTAAAAACTTGAAGCCATTTCCCAAGAGCTCCCCCCCATTCCATGCCCTCTCCTCCAGCAGATGCCCCTTTGCCAGCCTCCACCCATGCCTGTGTCTCTCCCTCCTAACCCCCTCCCTGCTCTTCCTTTTTGTGTCTAAGCTCCAGGGGAAGTCCACATCCAACTGCTACCTCCTGTTTTTTCCCTCCTCTTAACCTTGTGCTGGCTGCCTGATGACCCCCCCATTCCACCTCAGCTGCTCCCTCCCAAGTTACCAAGGGCCTGTGCTGGCCCAACCCAATGCCCTTTCGTCATTCTTTCTCCTTCTAGACCCCTTCAGCCTCTGACACCACAGACCCCTCACAACCCCCATCCATCTTATACCCCCCATCCCTTGAAGCACTTCTCAGTCTCCTCCCCTGCACCTTCACTTACCCTGGGGTCCCCAGTACTTGGTCCAAGGCCCTCTTCTCTCTCTACACTATTTCACTAGGCAATAGTGGATTCAGTGCCCATCTCTGTGCTGGTGATCCTCGAATCCATTGATCGCCCCCCACCCCGCCAACCTTTCCCCAACTTCCCCTCTCTGATCTTCAGCTGCCTCACACACACTCCAACCTGCATGGACTGCAGCCAGCTCTGTCTCGAGAGACAACAGGGAGTTCAGCATCTTCTCCCAAAGCCTCCCATATCCAAACTTTCCTGTTTCTGTTTCCCAGCCTCTGAGGTCCACAGAATCCCCTTCAATGGCAGGTCCCCATCTTCTCTGGACCCCTTGCTCCCCACTGGGACTATGGCAATAACCCGGCCAGCCACAGGCTCTCCCCATCCAGTGCATCCTCCTCAGTTGCCAAAGGGATTTTCTTCAAATGCAGGTGTGTCCCCGACACTGTCCCTCCCTCACCTCTAAGGGCTCCCTGTCCCCTGCTGGATCCCCACCATTCAGAGACCTCGATCCTCACCTTTTCCACCCTGCTTTATGGCCCCCTCCCCATGCTGGGAGGTCCGGGGACACGCCTCCTGCTGGCTCTTCCCCCTCCCTGCACTGTCAGTCCCCTGTCTGGAAGGCTCCCTCCCATCTCTTCCTCCTGGGGCTCCTAAGCCCTCCCTGGTCCCTCTCCATGGTGCTCATTATCTGCCTGTTGCCTCCCACCGGGCGCCTCCGGGGAGGCCCTGCCTTCTGCACTCCCGGAGGCTCAGCCCGAGCACAGGGGAGATCCTCAGAGTTTGTTAACGGAAGTTGGCTCCTAGTGCAGAGGAGAGTTGCCTCGTCATGTTCTCTACTGAGAAGACAGAGGCAAGGGGACCCATGGGAAGTCTGAGGGGGGACGAGCTTTTGGGATGAGAGGGAGAGCCTTTGGTTGTGACCTCTTGGGGTTTTCCGGGCCAAGATTCTGGAGGGGTTTGCCATCTGCTTCTCCAGTTCACTTAACAGATGAGGAAACTGAGGCACACAGAGTGAAGTGACTGTCCAGGGCCCCTTAGAGAGGGTCTGAAGCTGGATTGCCCCCACTGAAAACAGTGAGATAATTAGGGAAGAAGCAGGGAGGGCCCTCCATGACTGGAGGTATGGAACATGAATTTCTAGCGGCCAGGACAGAAATCAAGGTTCCCTAATTTTCTCCCCTTTGTTCATCAGTGTACCCATAGGAGCAGACAGCCAGGGCAGGTATGGGGAGCACCAGCAGTGACAAAAGGGGACATGGGACTCAAGGGGTCAAGAAGGGCAAAGGAGGATGGGGCCAGTGCAGGCTGATGGCCTGGGAGAGCCCTGAGGGTCCCAGGGTGGGGACCTTTGGTCTGGGGAGGCTCGGGGGTAGATGATTATCAGAGGTGATCTCAGCATCCTAGAACATGGAAGTGGGGCCTCTGGGAGGGTAGGGAGGAAGAGCAGCCATGAAGTAAGGGGTCTGGGGGTGTCACTGCCTATGCTAAAGTTCCCTGGGAGGATGGTAGGGGCTGGGGGGAAGGCTGTGAGCTGGGCCCTGAGCTTGTGAAGGAAGGGAGGGAGCCTTGTGGAGAACGGCAGACAACTATGTGATCCTAAGGGGATGGGAGCCTGAGGGGAGCAGTGAGGAGCATCCCTACCCCCCAAATTCACCTGGGAGTCTAGGAGGAGAGCTGGCCAGGCTGGCACCAGGAAGGAGCTGGGTCTTGATGAGGATGTCACCTCTGGAGCCGGCATGGCAGAGAGCCCGGAGGAAGGGGCAAGCACTCCCCCTGGCACTAGTGCTCTCTGGACTCTCCAGGCTCCCACCAGCCTCCACCCTCTCCCAGTACTGCCCACAAACATGTCCTACTGTCCCCAATCCTGGCTGGACCCCCTCCCCACGCTATAATAATTATAGCTCATTATTCCAGGGGAATGCCCTTCTCCACCGCATCTAAGGGCCTTTCTTCAAACCAGCCAACCCCCTGCAGCTTCCAGTTCTTCCCCACTAAGATGACCGCCTCTTCCTAGGCTCCCCATGCTCCAGGTCAGCCCAGCTCCCCCTGGAGCTGATCTCCAGTCTCCCTCTACAGAATTCCCCTAGACACCTCATGAGCTGCCATGAACCCCATTATCATCTCTAGAAGAGGAACCTCAGACCTAATCTATCTCTAGCCTCTCTCCCAACTTCCAGGGTCAGACCTGCCATGGTCTGTCGGACACCACAAGCCAGACGTCCCATAAACAAGCCAACATGTCCAAAACTGAACTCGTTATCTTGCCCCAAAGCCCCCCCTCTTCCTAACTTCCTCACTACTACCAAGGCCCATCATCTTACTGCCCCCAGCTCTCCACTTCAGGCCAGCCCCCACATCCAGGGGTGAGCCAAATCCTGCCATCTCCATCGTTAGGTATCTGCCACAGGCGCAGCCTCCTCTGCTCTGGCACTGCCACCCCCCGCAGATCAGCTGAAGTAATACATTTCTATGTCCAGAAAGCCCATATAAGAAATATGGCATTCTGAGCCGTCCAGCTTTTCTTGGCTACCTTTTTCCTCTGCCGTGCACTTTTTACTTTGTTATTTTTTCCCCTTTCCCCCAAAAAGCTATAATTAAGCACAGATATATTTACACACACAAACACACACATGCATATACAAACATATATACACACATACATAGAGATCTATAATCATACATACATATACATATATATACACAAACATATATATACAGACATCTATTACCATATACACATATACATACAAACACACACATACCTATAATCATATACATATATGCACATGTATGCAAACACACATACATATACAGATATCTATAATCATACACATACTTACATATGTATACACAAACATATATAACCATATACAGATATCAAAATCATACACATATATGCATGTATACAAATATATATACACATACCTAGATATCTGTAATCAAGCATATATACATGTTTACACAAACATATTTATACATATATAGATATCTATAATCATACACACACATATATATATACAAACATATACATATACAGATATCCAAAATCATACACACATATAAATATGTATACAAACACATACATCTATAGATATCTACAATCATACGCATACATATGTATGTATATACAAACATAGACACACATAGACATCAAAATCATACACATATATGCATGTATACAAACATATACACATACATAGATATCTATAATCATACACACATATACAGATATATATATATATATAATCATACATATATATGTATATGCACATATATCTATAATCATACACAGGCACATACACACACATATACATATGCTTGTTTGTCCTCTGTTCTCAGAAGGTTGATATCATCATCTTTCATTTGTCCAAGTCTTTCCATATTTTTCTAAATCCACTGACTCATCATTTCTTACACCACAGGAACGTTTCAATCTTACACTATCTATTTTAAATAGCCTAAAATAATATTGATTAATATGGCTGCCATGGAGTATAGTTTCCCTATTTTTCTCTTGATTCAGTCTATTTTAGCTTTAATTTTTTTTGAGGTCAATGGTTATTACCCCTCTTTTTTTTTCTATTCCTGATCATTATTATGTTGGTGGTATCTCTTATTTGCTATGCCTGCTGACTTTTCAGCTTTGCTTCCACTCTCTACTTTGCCCTCCTATTACTTCCCCTATCCCCTCTAAGGGATGATTCCTCTTATGCTGTCCCCTCTCTCCCACTTTATCCCATTCCCTTTAATATACACACCCTTCTATCTCCCCTCTTGCCCTAATCCTTCCCCCTGTTAGTTTCTTTATACATTTAGAAGACTAAGACCCTTCTAGATGTGTGTGAGTGTAAGAGTGTGTGTGCCTGTGAGTATGAGAGTGTATGTGTGTGTGCGTGTGTGTGTCTCCCTCTCTAACCTCTTCCCGACGAGTGTCAGGTTCCACAGCTACCAGCCCTGGTCCCCCATCTGATTCCTCTGCCTCAGTTCTCGATCTCCTTCCCAGTCTTCCTGTCTTATTCTCTTGTGTCCATTCCAACATTTCCATTTGCTGACCCCTCTTCCCAGAGCTCGCTCTCTCATCTCTCCCTTTGGCTTTCCTGGATTCTTCCAGGTCTCAAATAAAAGTCCAACTGTGTACAAGAAGCCTTGCCCAGATATCCTGACTGTGAGATTATCTATCTTCAATTTACCCTTGAGAGATCTCATTTTTATTTATGTTTGCCTTCTCTTCCTTAATCTGTGAACTCCCAAAGAGGGGGGACTGAGGTTTGGAATTTTGGTTTGCTTGTTTTGGGTTTTCCTGTATTCCCGGGGCTTAACCCAATGCCTGGTTTGCAGTAGGCACTTAATAAATGCTTGTTAAATGATTGGTTTTCTAAGATTGACTCACAATCCTTACCTGGCAGAACCCCTCTAAATGCTGTTTCCCTTCTATTCATCAGAAGATATGTTCCTGAAGAGCAGAACTAGCTGGTTTTTCTTTGTATTCCCAACCCTTAATACAGGGCCTGGCACACATTAAGTGCCTAACAAATGCCTTTTCATTCTTTCAATAGACGAGCATTTCTTACGTACCGGTGATATGGCGGGTGCTAGAGACACAAGCACTCCAGGAGCTTCTGTCCTCTCTCTATGTACCGGGGAGAGGGACCAGAGCTGACCCTCCCACTGCTTAGGGCCCCAAGAGAGAAGGCTCAAAATGGAAGACCCCGACTCAGTAGGGAAGGACAATTCCAGCTCTGTGACTCCATCTAAGATTTCGAAGTCTCTGGGGTAGCCCAGCTCCTCCCCTTCTCAGCAGCACAAGAGACACTCAATTCTTCAGCCCCTGTTTTGCTGTGTTGTTTTTCCCTCAAAACTGGAGAAAACTGTCCTGTGCTGAAGGTGGCGGTGACAAGGTGAGAGAAGCCACAAACCCAAAGCTGTTTGGTAAGTGTCCTTCTCCATCCCATTCCCTTTCTCTAAACTGATCTTGAGAAAGAACCCCCAATTTAAACATAAGGCCTCTGAATTGAGTAACAAGATTTGCCAACCGGCACACAGTATTTAAAACTGTTCTTAAACTCAGTTTTCCGGCACAGCTCACTAGATGATGTCAGACTGGACCATTCCTGTGTCTGGTACCATTCATAATAAACAAGTGAATTATGGGGGTGGAGGGGAAGAAAGGGGGAGACCCACAGGATTCTGGTACTCCCAGAATCCACTCCCTTCAGCTGATGACGAGCTCCATTTCAGTGCTCTTCATTCTCTAGACAGGATTAATGGCCCTTTACTTGGAAAGTGCTTTTAGGTTCTTAGAAGAAAGTTGTTCTGCTAGTGATGCTCTGTGTGGCATTCAAAACACTCAGCAGACACTGAACCTGAGGGAGGCACAAAAGGGCCACGGCTAGAGCAGAATAATTCAATGGCTTTCAATTGTTGAAAGACGAGGAAATCGTTTTCAATATCACCACTATTTTTCGTGACTCAGTCTGGGGGTTTGGGGAAAACGGCTTTTGAGTGGTCATAAGCTACTCACAAAAGGCAACACAAGGCAAGCGATTGAGGCGGCAGAGGCAGCAGCACGGCGTCAAAGCCAGGGGGAGGGTGGCGCTGCCAGGAGAAGGGGAGCACAAAGCAGCCCTTCACCGACCGGAGACATCTGTTACCAAACCAAGAAACTCCAGTCAGTCACGAGAGGGGACGCAAGGGCCGACGTGGTCTAAATCCTGGCTCAACCCGGGCTCTCCCAAATACTGCTGGGCCAGTCCCGACCTCCAGAAAGACTGCATTGGGACAGCCCAGTGTGCCCTGAAGGCCGTTCTGGGGCCTTGTGCAAGCACAGGGCCATGGGTGCGGGCAGGAATTCTTGGCCTATGAGGCTGGCAGCTTGGCATTTATCTGCCATGTTCTGAGGTCCTGAGATGAACAAGCAGGGGCTTTCATTTCACTGCCCAGAGGAGTCATTTTGAAACTAGGAAGAGAGCTCAAGGAGGACTACACCCAAGATCATCGTGAACCCCATCGCAGGCTGTACAGGTTGGCCTGGAGCCCCGGGGAAGATGACGTTTCTCCTTTCCCTTCAAACACGCCATTTGCACTGGATCTAGGTATCCTCTCAGTAAAACCGGCTGATGGAAAAGCCCGCTCAGTCAACAAAGAGCCTCTTTTTCTCCTGCCCCATTCTAACTACCAGTTCTGTCACCCTCCTGCTCCTAAGAATCAGCATGAGTGTTGGGGACTCTGTTCCTAGCCCTCCACCTTCCAGTTACCTTCATTTAAATGGAGCAGTTGCAGAGATAAGATATTTTCTCTTTTGAAGATGAAAAGATTCCCCAAAAAACAGATCTTGGAGTAAGAGATTAATTAATGAAGTTCATACTTCATTTTCACCTTTTACAGTCACCTGTGTAGATATTATCAAGCCTTCTCTCACCAAAACGACCTGATCAAGACCATCTTTTGGGTAACTCCCACAGGTTCCTAACATAAGCGGCAGAATGGGTTAGTGGAAAGAACAGTAATACAGGATCAGGAGACTTGGGATTTCATACTTTATAGGTTTGTATAGAGTCTCAGTTTCCTCATTCATAAAATGATATATAACTCCCAAATTCTCTACCTTGAAGGATTATTGAGAAAAAAAGTAAAATTCTACATAAATATGAGGGGTTTTATTATCATTACTATTTTTCAATCCGAAAACACTCCCGGCGGCGGGGGTGGGGGGAGAGAAGGATCACTCACGGAGCTCATCTCACTTGGCAGGCAGTAATTAAAGTTATTTGGACATCACCATTTGCTGTTACTGCCCTCTTCCTGGTGGGTCAAGGACAACTCCCTAACACTCAGGAGACAAAGCTAAGACTTCTCTCTGTGGAGACAGATTGCACCAAACTGGGAATCACCAGTGCAGATTGCCACTCTCAGCTAAAAAGCAATCCATCCCAGGTGCTTCCCATGTGAGCTGTGGAAAGGCCAGCTTTGGGAAGCCCTCTGATGCCCCTTGAGGCCCTTCAGTCACAAGCATGGAGGCCTGAGCCAAGCCGGCCCTTCTGGGGTGGCCTTTCTGCACTACTGCCCCAGTCACAGATTCACCGCATTTCTTATCTGGAAGAGGTGTCTGTGATCAGGGGCAGTTATCCCTGCCACATCCTGGGAATTAGGAGCACCCCCCCACCCTCCCCTGAGATCAGGAAAAGTTTTTGTTCCTTCCCTGGTACAGAGAAGAGGTCTGAATTATTATGGTACTGAAAGATAAAATATGCTGCTATTGTTCAAAACCATATATACATTTTAGGCATTTCTGAGTTTCCATACCTTTTCTCTATCATCTGTGCTTTCTGCAAAACTTCCAAAAAATTCCCATTTAATTTTCTTTCTCTGAGGCAATTGAAGTTAAGTGACTTGTCCAGGGTCACATAGCTAGGAAATGTTAAGTGTCTGACGTCAAATTTGAACTCAGGTCCTCCTGACTTCAGGGCTAGTGCTCTATCCACTGCGCCCCCTAGCGGCCCCTCCATTTAATTTTAATGCCCATCCATAATCTATCAAACCAAGATGGGGAAAATGGAGCTCTGGAAAGGCTAACTATACTCCAAGGGAGCTGTGAATAGAAATCTCCAATATGATAAGCCTGACAAGGAGCAGTCCAGCCTCTGCTTGGGGAGCTCCAGTGACGATTTCCTCTCCCAGCTCATTTTAACCAGGATTTCATTTTGACTCAAGGTGGGACAGCAGGCACTGTGAGGACATTTCTCCTGGGAAGAGGAAGGAAGGGTTTCCTCTCCCTGGAGGACTTCCATAATCCACTTGTTTGATTTTATCCTGGTCTTTATTTCCCTCTAGGATCCCTCTACTTTGAGCTCTGAAAAACCAATGTGAGGCTCTTTAAAATGCTTGCTGTCACTTTTGCCACAACAAAAACAAATAAATATGAGCCTGAGGTTCCCAGTTTTCTAAATTAGAGGCCATTTTACTGGTCCTTGGCCTTGCTACCTGAATACACCCCTCAATACTAAGAAGGAGGCTTCAGTTTCATTCCTTTATTCCCTGTGCCAACCACCCCATACAAGAAAATACTGGCCGCCGTGGGGTGCATTTGGAGACAAGGGGCCCAGCCTGCAACAGGCAGCCCTCTTCATGAAAATGATTCTCTTCTCGGTGCCTCGTGCAACTTGATGGCAACCTAGCGGGACCCTTGGTTCTAAATATATGGTCTCTGGTGTCTATAAAGTCCCAACCCGTCCGATGTGACTGAGCAACAGAAACTATTTTCTCTGGAATAATAAGCAGCCATCTCTAGCTTTCTCCCCTCCCCAACCAGAGACTCCCAGGAAGAAACAATATCATGCCTAAAACAAGCTTGGTGTTTGCTTGAGAAGTGCCAGATCTACGAGCCTCCCGATTTCTTACTCTGTGCTCATCAAGGCCTTCCCTCCCTTTGGGCCTAGCTCATTGTGGACATTTCTCTCCTCCTAATCACGTGCCAGTATGCCATCAGCATCCCAACAGGCAGAAATGTTTTCCTCTGTATTTCTATCTTCTACTTTATGATTACTGGTGTTGATAACTATATGAACACTAACATCTGTAATAGACCACTGCCGTCTATCATATTTCATTGTCACTCACAAAGCTGCTCCATCACCAATTTCTCTACAAATACTGATTGTACGGATTTTAAAGATAAGTTTGGCAAAAATAAAAAAAAATTTATAAGAACTTAGGGATTTTAAAAAAATCTAGAAATATTTCCATGTCTTTTGTCTTTTCTCCTTTTTAATGCCGAAAGCGGCTTCTTCTTTTCCCTTTTCATCCATATACAATTAGGCATCTGCTGGTGAAGAGAGCTGATTAATCTATCAAGAACAGATTCTTCCTTTGATTTTTTTTCTCTTCAAACTTCAGCTCCAATCCTATCATCCTCACCTCTAGTTCAGCGACATCTGTTCCTTCTACCTTAGCTCTCAGAGGCAGAGTTAATTAAGCTATCCTAATGTAATATATCTGTGGAAGGTACTCGAGAGAGGGGCTCTCCCAGATCTGTTCTTTGACAATTAACTGCTGGGCAGAAAGAAATCTCCACAACTCCGTGCACAAGAGCCCTGGATGCAGAAAACACTCTATCAGTCCTGAAACAAGGCCTTGCTGTCCCTACTGCAGGCTGGGCTGGGCTGGGCAAGGCTCGGGCACAGGAAAGAAAATGACATTGAGTGGGGGAAAAGACTTGGGGCAAGAGAGAAGCCCTGGCCTCTCAGGCAGCTCAGGGTCCTTTGGGACCCCTCTCCTTGGAGGGACCCCAAGCTTCACCCATTCCTTGGCAGTTTGCATTCCTGGCGAGTCAGATTTTCACCTCAAACAAATAAAACATCTCCGCAAAAACAAGGTTCAACAGGAGTGGGCAAAGTGTGGATCACACCAGACCATGCTCATCTAGCTCTCGCTTTCTTGAAACAGCTGCCAGCAACTCACTAGAGAAGGGTGCCCCAGGCCTCCAAGGGCAAGTTGTAAGCAAGTACAGTACTGCTAAAATAAAGGAGGAAAATGTTACTGCCTCCCATGTTTCCATACCACAGTACAGAACAACCCTTCAAAAAGCAGATAAAAAATCTCATGAGGCATAAGGATAATGTGCCACAATAAAATAACAAAAAAGTTACTTAAGCCAGCAGAATACCATTCTATTCCATTCTACAAATCAAATTACAGGGAAAAGAAAGCAGTGGCCTCCTCTCTCACCAGTATGTTCACCCAAATCCTGGCAAAACGACTTGACCCTATGAATTTCCTTTACAAAAATCCTGGTGAAATGAAGGGCAGAGGGCAAAGGGCGGCGGGCAGAGGGCAAAGGGCAGCGGGCAGAGGTGAATGGCTTGAATCCTGCCCCTGACACTTACTAAATCTAGAGCCATCAGGGATCTGAGAGGTCATTCAGGGAAGAAAGCTAAGGCAGTTCCTTAGAGAAGCCTGGGACCCCACTACAAGCCCTCCACTGCCTCTCACTCCCTCCTACTTCACCTCTTGGAGCCTGTTTCCTCGTTTCATAAATGCCTAGAGCTGTGTGACTAAAATGGGCTGCAAGCCATAAAGCACATTATAACTGTCCCTCTTTGAGAGTTTTCTCAGCAGAGATACTGGAGGGCTTCAACATTTCCTTCTGAGGCTCATCTGACAGATGAGGAAACTTTGGCAGAAGGTGAAGTGACCTGTCCAGGGTCATCCAACTGGGCAGTATCTGAGGCTGGATTTCAACTCATTTCCCTGAGTCCAGACCCAGCACTCTGGCACTCTGGCACCCCCTAGATGCCCATAAACATGCCATATGCATGTCCATCATTAATCTCCAGGGACAGAAAAGGTCACTTTTTGTGGCTACTCACCCCGACTCCCCAGAGAACAGAGTGTCTTAGTCCTGACTTCCATCCACTGGGCCACTCTGTGGCCTTTATAGTCACTGTGAGCCTGTGAGCTCCTGAAGAGCCAGCATTGTTTCAAAACTCTTCTGACCCTTCACAAATGCTTATGGGTTGTTTGAGTGAGTCATAAACAAAACAACCCATGAGACCCTGAATGAGTCACCTAAACTATTCAAGCCCCAGTTTCCTCACCTTTAGAATAAGGTTATACGGACAGGCAAACTTTAATGTTCTACTCCAATTTAAATCCTTCCACTCACTACAGGGATACTTGTTTAAGAAAACCCAATAACAAAGTCAACTTCAATGTCACAAATATTAGGATCTGATGCTTTCAATACTTCAGATAGGTATTCCTTTATCAGACTGGTGCTACATTCACAAAGACAAACTTCAGCTTTTCTAGAACTCACGACACTTGAGAACTGCTGGAGCCCCCAAATTAAATATTACCTTGCTGCCAAGCCAGCAATCACTCTCTCCCATTAAACAAAGGATGAATTAAGAGGTGGGTATTGGTTTAAGGAAAGTATTCCAAATAGACTTCTTTTAAAGAGAAATTCCACTGGTGTTTTAAACTATAACCAATTAAATGACACCTTTTTCATAAATATATCTATTGTGTAAAACAAGATACAACTGTACGCAAGATAATTATATAAAAATGTATGCATATATTGAATTTAACATATATTGGACCACTTGTCATATAGGGGAGGAGGGTAGTAGAAGGGGGGAAACTGGAACACAAGGTTTTGCAAGGGCTAATGTTGCAGAATTATCTATGCATATGTTTTGAAAAATAAAAAGTTTTAATAATAATAAAAAAGATACAACTGTACTTATTTGGCCCTATCTCAGACTCCTAATCCTACCATGCCTCCATTGGACCAACTGATATAAATAGTAAAATAGCCTAGAATGAGCAATCCGTAAGAAACAAATCATCCTGGCAATGCCATAATTAGCCAAAAATAGATCCAAGGTTCACAACCAATTTTTCCTCATCTCCCTTCTTATGGAATAAGAAAACAAAACAAATTGAGTGGCACTGGGTTAAGAGCAAACCAAAGCATAAACCACATTTCCAGCAAGAGGACTTAAAGACCAGGCCATTTCAGCACAAAATATATTGAGATAACCTAACACATGCTCCATCCTACTGCCCCAAACTTCTTAAAAGTTGGAAAAGTTCTATGTTCTTTAGCCCATAAACCATCCTATACCATATTTTATGACTGCAGGACACAAAGGAAGAAACCTATATTTCCACACCATAAAACTCTGTTAGGATTAGAAAACAAGGATACAAAAAAAGTGAGAAAAAGAGAAGGTTGTAAGGGAAGGGCACATGGATGCTCTTTTGTGGCTATTCTAGGTGACGGGAATCCAGGTAGTTAGGTTTCTGTGTTCCAAGCCTGGGAAATCAATCCCTCAGTCCTGCTGAACTGACACAGAAGTCACTGCATCAAAGTCGTTGGCAGCTCACCCCAGCCCTCTGGCACCCAGGAGAAGCCTGGAGCTTCAGCACTGAGCCTATTGGCTAGTTTGCTCCCCTCACTCAGTTTTCCCCCTGCAGAACTTACCCCGGAAATCTACAGCATACATTTCCTCACCAACACAAAGAAAATTATTTTAAAAAGGGAAGACAGCACCCAAGGAATTCCTAGATTTCCTTTATGCCACAAATGTAGCCTTAAAATGCTTTAAGCTAATTCCTAATGACTCCAAAGGAGCAGGAAAAGGCAACTGCTCTATAGTAAATTTTTTTCTTCTACAGTAAATTTGTGGGAGAGGAACCGTTCCTTCTGTGTTGAATAAATGCTTCCAGGCAGACAGAAAAGATTCAAGGTAGGCTCTTAGTGAATAGTCCTTAACTGATGGACCTAAGAATATCTGGATTTACAAAAAAAGACAGCTGGAGAGTGATTATTGGGAAACATAGGCCCCTAGTGCCTGTAAGAAGGACAAATCTTTCTGGTGTGGGACGAGGTCTGAGCATGGAGCCAAAGAACTCAAATTTGACTCCAACTCACCACCTGTCTGACCTGGAATTTAGCACTCACTCCCTGGGGCCTCAGTTCTCTCATCTGCAAAATGAGATCATTGGTCTGGACTACTTAGAAGCTTCCTTCCAGTTATGAATTCTATCCTATCTCTGTACTAGAGGCACATGTTCCGGGGCATCTCCAGACACCAGATTTCAGCACCTCATCCCAGCTCATATGTTCACAAGGAAGCAGATTGGTATTATTCAAAAAAAAAAAAAAAAAAAAAAAAAAAAAAAGGCCCAAACGGAACATCACTGCACTCTTAATTCAAATCTTCCGAGCTACACAACTTTTCTCTCTCTGGGTCTTTTCCTCACCTGTGATTGGAGGGATTTTGACTAGACTTCCCCCCCCCAAAAAGGACATCTTCACTTCCTCTGAGTCTATGAGCAAGTCGGTGTTGCCAGTTACCCACAAGGCTCTGAATCTGGAGTCCACCATCTGTGGGTGGGTTTCAAAGGGTCCATGACCATGGATGCAGTTTCATTTTCACTACCTCCTAATTGAAACTTAAAAACAGCATTATAAACTATATTTAAAAAAAAAACCAACAATGATTTAAAAGCATGGCAGGAGCCATTAGTTTCCCCAGACAGTCAGAGGGGGCTGAGGGAGAAACATCGTTAAGAATCCCAGAACCTGACAAGGGCTGGGGAGTCTTCTGGTAATCCTGGGCCCCGAGGGGACAGCCCGGGGCCCAGGGACCAAAGCATTGGCCTTGAAATCCAGAAGGGCCCACTTCAAAGGCGAGTGCCAAGCTCTACCAGCTTCCCACCCCACAGAGCATCCCAAAAAGGGAACTCGGGAGTCGCCCAGCTCCTTGAGTTTTAGGTCCAGAACGGGGAACTGAAAAATGACAACAGCAACTAGCATTGAGATATCGGTTTAAGGTGTGCAAAGCTTTTGCAAATATTTCATTTTAGCCTCAGAGCAACCCTGGGAAGCAGGGAGATTACTGTTTACAGTTGAGGAAACTGAGGCAAGCAGAGATTTTAGTGGCCCAGAGTCGGACTGCTAGTAAAAGACTGACGCTGGATTTGAACTCGGGGATTCTGGGTTCCAGGTCCAGCGAGCCCCGCGAGATGACCTGCCCAAGGTCACCCCGGGAAAAGGGGCAGGCAGAGCCAAGTACCGGAGGCAGGCCCGGGGGTCTGCGGGCAGCGCTGCGGCCGGGTCGGCCCCAGCGAGCTGTGCGCTCCCGGCAGGGGGACAGTAAGGGAAAGGAGAGGAGGTAGGGAAAGCGCTACACAGGTTAAAAAAAAAAAAATCACAGCTGTCAATGTTATTGCCTTCTCCCGGCCAATCACACAGTCCGATCCCGCCCCTGTTCCCGCCCCCACCCGCGCCGGGCCCCCTCCCTTCCTCCCTCCGGAGGGGGGCACACACCCCCAGGGAGCATGCGCACTTGCGGCCGGGCCGCGAATTCCCCAGAGGACGCGCTCACCGCCTTAGCGGGTCCGGGACGAGCGCAGCTACGGAGGCCACCAACGCGGGGCTCGGCAGGAGCGCCCCGCCACCGAGCCCGACCACACCGGCAGCAGAGGCGGCAGCGGCAGCGGCGGCGGCAGCCAGGGCTCCCTTTCCGTGCCCAGGCGCACCGCCGGCGACGCCGTCCTGGGGCATCTTCGCGCCCAACGCCTGGCCCTTCACACCCTTCAACCCACCCCAGGCGGAGACCCGGAGAGACTGAGGTAGCGACGCCGCCGACTCCGCGAGCCGCGTCGGGGGCCGCCCCCTCCGCGCCTGCCGGCCAATCAGAAACGGGGACGGGCCGAGCGCGGGAAGCCTGATAGGTGGGAGAAGAAGGCGGGGATAGCAGCTCGAGCCAAGGATGAAGGTGGGGGGAGGCAGATTGCTCTGCGGCGTCCGGGAGCCGGGCGGGCGCGTGGCCCTGGTAACTGACACGGCCCCGCCCCTGCAGCCCGTCTGCCACGTCCGAGGCTGGGCTCCCCGCCGGGTGGCCTCTCGGGGGCTTTTCTGTGCCATTCCCCTTTTCTGTTAGAAACCCTTAGAGCCCGTCACGAAGGTTAGCCTTTACGTAATAGTCCGCGGTTCAAAAGTAACCTCATCTGAGCCTCCCTGGGGGTCTTATTACTCCCATTTCACAGCGCAGGGAACTAAGGCAAACGTGCCCAGGGTCCCCCAGCTAGGAAGTGTCAGTAGCAGGAGGTCGAGTCCTTGCTCTGCCCGCAGAACCACCTGGGTGCTTCCCTGGGAAAAGCCACGTCTTAAATAACGCCCATTGCCCATCCAAACAGCCTATTGGTGAATTGTGTCAAGTGGCGTTCTTGTCTTGTTCAAGAATTGAAACACTTTTCCACAATTATGCAGAAGCGGAGAAGAGTAGCGGGGGGAGTGGGGGAGAGAATCCAGGGGTGCAAGCAAAAGGGAAATTGTCTGCTCAAACAGACCTGCCAGGCACAAATTTATTCGTTATAATTATTCAAATCGACCTTTTTTTCCTTTTTTTTTTTTTTTTTTTTGCTTAAAATCCCAACTGGCAGGATCCTTTCATGCCCTTAGAAATGTCACTAAGTTACGGTTTGTAGTCTTCTTGAAAGAAAACTTCAGTCAGGATTAAGCAGGGGTTCCAAATTTTATTTGACTTGCTTTCATCAAATAGAACAAGTCAAAAATGTCAGCAAAGTGTAAAGACTGATTTCCTATTCTGTATAATTAACAATCATGATGTAGCTAGCATCTATATATAGATTTAAGATCCTGTGAAGTAGATGCTGTGGTTATCAGCATCACCATTTTACAGATGAGGAAAGAGGTGGAAGATGGCTAGACTTTTCTAAAGTGACATGACTAGTGGGCTCCTGAAGCAGGATTTGAATTCACAAAGTTCTGTTTCCAAGTCTAGCGCTCTCCTGATCTTTTCACACAGCTGGCACATTGGTGGAGGCAGTAGGCAATGGACTTCACTGATTGAAGATATTTCTCATCTAATACCGCTTACCACCTTTTACAAACTTCCCTAATAGAAAAATGATGGTTGGTGACCCCTTTTGAGGCTTTCCTGGCAGAAGTACTGGAGTGGTTTGCCATTCCTTCTCCAGTCCATTTTACAGATGAGGAAACTGAGGCACACAGGATGAAGGGTCGAGCAGGAAGTGTCTGAGACTAGATTTAAAATCAGGATGAGTCCTCCTGACTTGAGGGCCAGCCTTCTATTCACCGAAGGAGGAGGAGGGAAGTTTTAATAAGGAAAATTGTTTTCTAGAAATCTGATTGAAAATTGATAAGATGCCTTCATTCAGGTGAATCTGGAAAGGACTTTAGACTGGAGAATATTATTTCCTAATATGTTTCATTAGGGGAAAAAAGGCTTCAATATGCTTCAACATAATGAGCCCTCAAAAAGAGTGGTGTCAAGAAGAAATAGAGCTGTCCATAACGATAACAATGACTAAAACTAGCCCTTTATATCTATTATCCCATTGGATCCTCACCACAGCCCTGTCAGGTGGGCCCTATTATGTTATATAATTTATGTTACATAATCTCAATTGGGTCCTCTTTACTGCAAGGTAATTCTTTTACACCTCCCTAACTAATTTGCCTTCCCCCCAAGCCTTGCCTCCCATATCACATTTAGAAAATTGGGAGCATTTCCCAGGAGCTGCTTCCTCTCCCCTCCTGCTCATCATCCATCACCCAGATGCCCTTCTCCACCGGCTCCCCCTTCACCACCATACTCCCCCAACAGGGTAGCCCTTCTCCTTGCCTCGTGGGCCAGTGATCTCATTCCAGCCGATCTTCTCCAGCAGATTGCTCCCTCTCTCATTCCCACTCTCTCACAATCGTCTCCCTTTCTCCTTGCTCTCGCTGCCCCTTCTGTGCTCTGGACTTTTATCACTAACTACCTGCTGGACACTTCAAAGTGGACCTCTAGTAGGTATCTAAAACACCCGTCCAAAACAAAACTCATTATCTTTTGCCAAGACACCCCTACTTCAAACTTCCCTATTTCTCTCATGGGCAATAGTAATAATCACAAGAATAATAGCTAACATTTATTGCCTACTCTGTGCTAGCACTGTGCTAAGCACTTTTTACAAATATTTTCACAACCACCCTGGGAGATAGGTAGCATTATTATCCCCATTTTACAGATGAAAAAAAGGAGGCAGACAGAAGTAAAGTGACTTGATTGGCCCAGAGTCACACAGCAAGTAAGTGTCCAGGGCCAGATTTAAACTTCACTCCATAGGTCCAAAAGGGGCCACTAAGTGGTACAATGGAGCAACTGCCAGGCTTGGAGGCAGGAAGGCCTGAGTTCAAATCTGACCTTAGACATTTACTAACTGTGTGACTCTGAAAAAGCCAATTAACTTCTACCTCAGTTTCCCCAGATTAAGATGGGGACAATAATAGCATCTGCCTCCCAGGATTGTGGTGAAGATCAAATGATACAGTAATAGTAAAGTTTATGCAAAGTGCTATATAGATATTACATTATTCTGAAGTTGACAAATCTTTTTTTTTTACCTCCACAGCATCTCTCATAGCCATCTCCTTCTCTCTACTCATATAACTACAATTCAGTAGCTTATATGAGATTTTTCCCAATCTTCCTAGCTGTGTACACCCCGCCCCAAATTTTATTTTATATATGCCTCCATATGCATATGTCATGTCCCAGTAGAATACAAGCTCCCTGAGTGCAGGGATAATTTCATTTTTGTCCTTGTATCCCCAGTGTCCTGAATGCAGTAGGTGTTAATAAATGCACTCAACCTGGCCAAACCAGATCCCTAAAATCTAGAAGGCTTTTAAAAGTCCCTTTTCTCTGCAGCTTTCTATGATGTATAGCGTTCTATAAACCTGTTTTGCATGGAGATCATTGAGGACAAGAAACTCATAAGTAAATGGAGTAATTCAAGCTTTCTTATTCATAAATCATAGCCATTTGCTTCCTTCTTAGGCCTAGATTAAATTGCACAATTTAAGGGAAATTAGCATACACTGGAAAAGAGATTGAAAGGGCAGAATGAAAGTGGTAGGGAGGGAGAGGAAGCCAAGGCTTTCCAAAATTTTGGCTTGGATAGGAGCAAAGAATCATGTAGCTTTAGAGTGGAGAGAATGATTACAAAACGCCTGTATTAAGCTCCTACTATATGCCAAACACTGCAAACACGAAAGTGAGATGGTCCCTACCCTCAAGAACTTGGTGAGAAGATAAGCCCCATAAGGAAGTGGTGACCAGTGGGAATTGAGCCCAAGGATGGTATGGCACCATAGGGAAGGGTAATGCTGGGTCAGCCTCGTCCAGAAGCAATGGTGATGCTGCTTTGCTTACTGTTCCCAGGGCAAAAGTGGGGGTGGGGAGTGGGGGATGTGTCTGTAAAAATGACAGGAGGGAGTGGGGAGGGCTAGGTACAGTGAGAGAGGTGACTTCTCCCTAGCTTGTCAGTGCTCAGCCTTGGGGTCTTGAAGGCCTGAATTGAGTGGATGGATTAATTCTTCTGTGAATTCTGGGTTCTGGGTGGGGGGATGATCCTAGGTAAAGGGGAGGGGTGCAGCTGCCGACTGGGGCTAATGGCAAGATGTACTAGTAGAGAGAATTCAGTTCTTTATCAATTTATCTGCTCTTTGGAGTATGTTTCAGGGTTATGAGGGGGAAAGTGTCACAGAATATTAATAAGAATTCATATTCATATGTTACAATTAGATTTAAAAATCACCATAAAATAGACCCTAACCCTGAGTAGAAGGTGGGGGGAATATCATAATTCTGTTGTTCAAATGGAGAAACTGAGGTACAGTAGACTCCAAATCTGCCCCAAGCAGCCAGCCAGCTGGGGCACTGGAGACCCCAGATCCTCCCCAAGCAGCCAGCCAGCTGGGGCACTGGAGACCCCAGATCCTCCCCAAGCAGCCAGCCAGCTGGGGCACTGGAGACCCCAGATCCACCCCAAGTAGCCAGCTAGAAGGGGCCTCAGCCCCATTTGAACCTATTTGCTTCTAATTGGAGCCTTGAACCCTAAAGCCCCTCTGCCAGATTTGCTGGGCACGCTTTCCCAAAGCACGTTGTTTTGCTTGGCTGTAGTTGGTCACGTTCTCTGACTCCCCATGATGAAGGCCAGCAAAGTCTGATTTTTAAATCAAGCCGGATTCTCTCCTTCCTGCTGTTTCTTTCCTTTCTTCCTCCCGCCCCCTCTCCTGTGATGATCTTGGACAAGCATTACGGACCTCCCGGGGAATAAGTGCACAGTGGAGAGCACTGCCTTCTCCTCCAACAATCAAGCATTGATTTAGTGCTGGCCACGTGCTGGAAGCTGTCCTTCCTTGCCGGCCCTCCCCATCCTGGTCTCCCCTACTTGGGCTCAGGGGCAGCGATGCCCTGAGCTCCCCAAAGCTGGTCATGTCCAAGACTCAGAAAATGTGGCCTTAAAGTTTCCCTGATCCGCCCTGCTCACTTGACAAATAAGCCAAAGTCTAGGAGAAGCCCAAGATTTACCCAGCTAGCAAGGGGCCAAATCTTCCAGTTCCAAACGCCCCGCTCTTTCCATGACTCCACTCTCAGAGAAAAGGAGGTCAGACGGAAAGGCTGACATGCTCCATTTCTATGTTGTAGGACTGGGCAGAATTCTGAAAGGTGGATAGCCCAGGGGAGAGAGCAGCAGCATGGGAAGGTGGTTAGGATTCCTGGACCCTCTAGGAGAGGGAAGAGGGGGAAATCAGGACATCCAATCACGTTACTCTCCAGAGACAGCCTTTATTGAACAACTTTCTGACTCTCCCCTCTCTTAGCCTAAGGATGGGTTCAGATAAACTGGCCTGTGTTACAGGTGGCCAGTCTGTGGCCAGCCGGATGGGGGAGATTTTCTCAATGTCACAGAGCAGGTCAGGAGGTAAGCTGAGACCAGAACTGTCCGTACCGCTGCCTCCCCAGCTGGGCTATATGGTAACATGTGCTGCTGGCAGAGACCTGGAAAGCTCGTGGCCTGGACGGGTTGCCCAGACAGGGCAGAGACTGGGGGCAGGAAGGGCTCAGAGGTCAGCTCCCTGCCTCCGTCTCCTTCTGGGTGGCAAGCAGCCTGCTGAGGACTCGCAGAGGCTCCCAGGCCAGCGCTAAAAGGGATTCCAGTTTATTTAGCCGCTTGGAAGGGCAGTTTTCCTTCACTCCCTTTCCTGTTCCTCAATCCCAGCTGCCTGTACCTTTCCAAATGACCTCAGATACATTTGTCATATGTACACATGAGCATGCTGTCTCCACTGTCAGCTGCTAGAATGTAAGCTCCTTGAGACCAGGCAGGAGCTGTTTCTTGCGTTTCCTTTTCCCCTTTTGATCTGATTTTTCTTGTGCAGCATGACAAATGTGGAAATATGTTTAGAAGAATTGTACATGTTTAACCCATATCACATTGCTTGCTGACTAGGGGAGAGGAGAGGGAGAAAATGTTGGAATACACAGTTTTGAAGAGGGGAATACTGAAAACTATCTTTGCATGTATTTGGAAAAATAAAAAAAATTGAAATTTCCAAAAAAAATTTGGAAAAAAATTTAAAAATTAAAAAAATTCCCTTTTCCCCTAACTATAGCAGTGAAAAATAAAAATAAAATGTTATTGGATAATCTTCCTAGGAGCTATAATGTACAGAATAATAGACAAGGCCTGAATTTGAATCTGGCCTTAGACATTTAGTAGCTGTGTGACCCTGGGCAAGCCCTTTCATTTGTTTGCCTCAGTTTCCTCATTTGCAAAATGGGGATAATAATGGCACCTACCTCTCAGGGTTTTGTGAAGATCAAATGGCACATGGGAAGGGTTTGCCAATGTAGAATTGCTCTGTAAATTCTAACTGTGCTAACCCCCTATTTTTTCAGAAGCTGAATCTGAGGCCCAGAGAAGGGAAATGAAGGGCCCTAAATCACTCAATAATATAATGACTTAGGCAGGTCTGAGTTCCTGTGCTAAATTTCCTTCCAGTGCTAGTTGTTAAACATGTCACTCCTCTGGGACTCTAATACATTGTTGGTGGAACTGTGAACGGATCCAACCATTCTGGAGAGCAATTTGGAGCTATGCTCAAAAAGTTATCAAACTGTGCATACCCTTTGACCCAGCAGTGTTTCTATTGGGCCTATATCCCAAAGAGATCTTAGAAGAAGGAAAGGGCCCCACATGTGCAAGAATGTTTGTGGCAGCCCTTTTTGTAGTGGCTAGAAACTGGAAACTGAAGGGATGCCCATCAATTGGAGAGTGGCTGAATAAATTATTGTATATGAATGTTATGGAATATTATTGCTCTGTAAGAAATGACCAGCAGGACGATTTCAGAGAGGCCTGGAGAGACTTGCATGAACTGATGCTGAGTAAAACAAGCAGAACCAGGAGATCACTGTACACAGCAACAACAGTATTACATGATGATCAATTCTGAAGGACATGGCTCTCTGCAACAAAGAATTGTCTCAAACCAGTTCCAATTGTTCACTGAAGAAAACCATATACACCCAGAGAGAGGGAAATGAAATATGGACCACAACGTAACATTTTCATGATCTCTATTGATGTTTGCTTGCATTGTGTTTCCTTTCTCTGATTTTCTTTTTTTTTTCTTGTAGATAGGATTTTTCTTGCACAACTTGTCAAGTATTTTATCATTATCAACATGTAATGGACTTCCTGCCATCTAGGGGAGGGGTGGGGAATGGGGGCAAAATTTGTAACGGAAAGCTTTGTAAAGATCAATGCTGAGGAACTACCCATACATATATTATACAAATAAAAAGCTTTAATAAAAAAAAAAAAGAAATGGGCTAGTCAGTTAGAACCAAAAAAAAAAAAAAAACATGGAGCTGCTAGGGGAGGAAGTAATAACTCTCTCCTGAGCTCCAGGACTTCACCCACAAAGAGCTCTGGGCAAGAGCAATCACTGTTTTTTGGGTTTTTTTTTTCAAAATGCAGAACCAGAAAGAAGTTACATCAGGCTGCCCAGAAACTAGCACACCAGTATATGAACCCCCTGGTGCTGAAACCCCTTCAGGACCGAGAGCAGCCACAGCAACCTTTGGTGGTGGCTCCTGAGTCAGGAGCAGCCCATGTTATAAGAAAGGTGGCTAGAGACTGGTTGGGATGGAAGGGCTAAGGTTGCAGGTACACATTAAGTAAGGGCAACAGCATAACCATCCCAGACAGGTAAAGAGCATCGCTTCTTGCTCACATTTGCTGTCTGGTCCCTAAGATTGCTGGGCAAGGGGAAGATAATCTGTCCCATCTTATGTCAGGGGCTTTTTCATTCTCTTTTCCTCGGACCCAGAGGAAAATGATAATTCAGGAATATAAGAACACAAAGTGTGGACACAAGCATAATCTTGTAAGGTACACGTGGGGAAACTGAGGCTTTGAGAGAGAAGTAACTTGACTTGAATCCGGGTCTCCTTAACTTCAAGTCCAGGGTTCTGTTGAAGATTCTGTTCTAAGGGATCCTGCTTCAGCATCTGTGAAGTGAAGATATTTGAATGTTACCAGTGGTTTTTCCTTTAAAATATTAAATAAGAGAGCACAGGCTGGAACTGGACCAATGATTCCAATGATTTCATTGACATAATCTAGCAAAAGAAACTTCCCTTTACAAATTTATTTATTAACTTTAATTTTTTTTATTAAAAACTTTTTATTTACAAAACATATGAGTGATTTTTCTACCCCTTTACAAATTTAAATCAGTACCTTCTCTGTAGCATTATATAAATCTCCTTACCTGGGATATCAGAAATATGACTTGAAATTGGGGCTTAGCAATTATATTGTGAGCTCCTTGAGAGCAGGAACTATGTTTTTGTCTATCTAGTGTTCGCTTAGTGTGTGGTACCTGGCACACAGTAGGCACTACATAAATGTTTCTCTTGGAGGCAATCTTCCTATTTCAGAGAGGTTGTCCCACCTTATCTCTCTCATCACCTTCAGGATACAGACAAGGAGAGGACTTGAGGATTTTTTCAATCCTTCACTTAAGGGATGAAGCTGATCGCTTATTTTTTATACACAGCTAGTAAGTGTCTACAGTTGAATTTAAACTTGGGTCCTCCTGATTCCAGAGCCAGTGCTCTAGCTGCCCTTAATGAATGCTTCTTGAGGGGCAGCTAGTTGATGAAGTGGATGGAGCACCAGCCCTGAGTTCAAATCTGGCTTCAGACACTTAATGCTTCCTAGCTGTGTGACCCTGAGCAAGTCACTTATCCCCAACTGCTTCAGCAAAAATAAATAGATAAAATAAAGTAAATGCTTCTTGACTTGACTTTGAGGCTTCCAGGCTGGCCTGCTTCCCCCATGAAACTCAGTGGTACAGATGTGTCTCTGTGAGAATCAGCTGATTCATTCATGTTGCTCTCACCACCACACTGTGGGCATCATGTAGGATGCTTTGCCCATCACCTGATGGGCTCTGGGGCTGGGAGCTGGGAGGGAGCAGTGAGTGGGGTGGTACTTCCCTTCCTGCTTTCTTGCTGGGAGAAACAGGGCAGTCTCAAGCCAAGGATGAGGGAACTTTCAGGGTGTGTCCCTGGGCCCAATATGGGCCTTTCCTGGTAACTGCTCCTCTCCGATGGCCCAGTGGGTAGAATGAATAATGGTCTCTGCCCAGCTCTAAGATGGAAAATCACAGAAACTTCGCTGCTGGGCTTGTGCCGGCAGCCTCCCCACCCTGTTCAAGGTTCCACTGTCACCACCTTGGTTATAGGGATAAATAGAAAATTTGGGGGCTTTTAGCAACAGGGACAGAAGGTTAGTGGGTACCTTCTGCAGCACCCAGAGCAGTAAACAAAGGCCCACGTGCAAAGAGGGTGCCCAGCCTTTCCCCTGCCTGCTCAAAGCAAAGGCGCTCCTCAGGAGGTCCCTGGGCTAGTTTGTGAATAATCTCAGCCCTCTTCCAGAAGATAGGTCAGACCTGTGGCGAAAACTCTCAGTGGTCACCGGCCTCGTGGACATTTGTTCATCCTGTTTCAGAGAGGTTGTCCCACCTTCCCAATATCATTGTCAGGATACGGACAAAGGTGGTACTCTCCAGAGAACTGGAGGATTTTTCCGATCCTTAAGGAAAGAAGCAGATCAATTACTTTTCCTTCCCAAGGGCCATCTTGGAAGATGGATTGAGGATGTTCACTCCCTGGCTTTAGTCAGAGGCCCTGCATTCCAGTCCCACCTCTGGGTGACCTTCATTTCCCCAGACCTCAAATTCTGTAGCTATAAAATGAAGGGGTGGGACACGGTGGGCTTTGGGGTCCATCCTTGGAACTCAATATGAAGCGGTTGAGTGGGAAGGGCTCCGTGCCAGGTGAAGGGGAACTCACCGCCATGGCCTTCTCAGAGTGGGAGATATCACCCAGTGATTGCTGCCGTGAAAGCCTTACGTGGGCATTTCAGAGACCAGCAAAGCAGGGTTTGAGGGAAGGTCCTGGAGGGAGGACCTTATCACTATCGAGGGGAGGTGGCTTTATAGAAGAAGAGGGCATGTTCCAGGTGTTCTTTAGAGATTGGGGACCAATGGGCAGTGGGTAGAAACAGGAATTAGGGGGATCTGAGTTCAGTGTTACCAGGAGGGGAAAGCTTTATAGGAGAGGGGATGTTCCAGGTGGTCTTTAGGACCAGTAAGAATGGACAGGGAGCAGAGCACCAGCCCCAGAATCAGGAGGGTCTGAGTTCAAATCCACACTCAGCCATTTAACATTTTCTAGCTGTGTGATCCTGGACAAGTCACTTATCCCCAACTGCCTCAGCCCCCCCCCCAAAAAAAAAAAACAGCCAAAAAACGGTAAGGAGAGAAGACTTCCGGGTCCTTATAAGTCAAATCCGTTAGGCGCCTATGTTACTGAGCAAGGCCTCTAGGTGGCGCCACCGTGCACAGCGCCCGGGCCTGAGCTCTGACTTGGGACAAGCCGCCCTCGCCCCTTCCTCGCTGGGTGATCTTGGGCAAGTCACCAAACGCTGTTTGCCTCAGTTTACCCCCCTGTCAAACGGCCAGCCATTCCCGAGTATCATTGCCAAGAATCCCCGCCCCTTGCCCTCGGGTCACCGAGTCAGACGTGAGAAGGGACGTGCCAGGCGCTGTGCGCTTTGCCCGGGGCTGGGCGGGCTGCCTGGTGGCAAAGCGCGTCCCTCAGCAGGCTGTCGGATGCCCCCCTCCCCTGCCACCTTCCCTCCTTTGCTGAAGATTTCCCCGTTTTCTTAGCCCCCCACTAAGTGGCAAATGGAACCTGTCCCAAGTCCTTCTCAGTAGCCCCACGGGAGGGATCAGAGCAGCCCGAGTCCAAGCAAAGCCTCGGAGACAAAGGGCTCGTGATCGTGGGAAGGAGAGAGCCGGGCGGCAGAGCTGGCCCAGGGCAGGCTGCAGGTCCCTGCAAGATTCGCCTTCGGGGCTTCCCTGGTGCCCGCGGGCATCCAGCCCAGAGCTTTGCACAAAGCCGGCAATTAATAAAGGCCGGATGAATGAGCTGTGAGTCAGCCAGGCTCCCCCCCCCCCTCCTCCTCCTCCTCGGCACTGAAGGCACAGCTTCCCCATGAGCTCTCTCTCCTGGTCTCCCCTCTCCTCCCCCTCCCCAAGCTGCCTGAGCCCCCCACAAGGCTCCTTCCCTCTGCTCTGGCTGGGTCATTGTCCAGATCAAACATGTGTGCTCTGTCTCCCTCCTAATGGCAGGTCCCTGTCTTGCCTCAGTACTTATCACATTGCCCGGCACACAGTAGGTCCTCAACTGCTGATTGACTGATCCCCTTCATGAACTTTACAGAGAAGCAATAGGTTATTGAGCAGTGATTTCAATAATGTGGAAACTCGTTCATCCAATAAAGATGGCCCGAAATCTGTAAGGCACTGGGTATTACTGATAAAAACTAGCCTTGGTATTATCACTGAGGACTGCAAAAGGATTTACAAAGCTCTCCTTCGATCCTCCCAACAGCCCTGTAAAGTAGGGGTCTACAATCCCCCACTTGTTCAATAATTTCTCAGTTTTGTCTATGACCCCATCTGGGATTTTCCTGGTAAAAATATATTCGTGGTTGGCTATTTCCTTCTCCAGCTCATTTTACAGGGTTAAGTGACTTATCCAAGCTAAAGTTTAAGGTCAGATTTGAGATCTAACTACTGCCAAGGAGCTCTCCTAATCCCCATTTTACAGTTGAGAAAATTAAGGCGCACAGAGCTTAACTGATTCTGCCCAGAACTACATAGCTAGTCATTGAACCCTCCTGACTGAACCTTCCTGATTCTAAGCCTCCCACTCTATTCACTAGCTAGTTAACAGGAAGTCGCTTGGCACTCAGGGGTAATTAAATGATTTGGCCACATGGCTCCTAAGTGTCAATGGCAGGATTTTCATATCAAGTTCACATCAAATTTATTTCCTTCAGTTACAGCAAGATCACAGATGCTTCCCAGGCCAGACCATAATTAATCAGTAACTGACTCCACTGTGATTTATAAGGTCTATAAGAGAAAAATTCTGATTTGTTTAAAAAAAAAGTCAGTCAAGAAGCATTTATCAAGCACCTACTGTGTGCTAGACACTGTTCTGAGAAACAACATGTACAAAGAATCTTTATACAGGATAAATTGGAACTGATCTCAGAGGGAAGGCACTAACAGCTATAGGAGGTCAGAATAAGCTTCCCAGTGAAAAGCAGCATTTTAACTGAGACTTGTAGGATGGCAGGGAAGCCAAGAGGTGGAGATAAGGAGAGTCTTCCAGACCTGAGGGACCAGCCCCCAATGAAATGGTAGGTGGAAGGGTTTGCTTGAGGAACAGGAAGGAAGCCAGGGCCAGTGCATCATGGAGCACATAGGGAAGAGTGAAATGGGGAAAAGAAGAGCACATGGGGAAGAAGACTCCTTGGAAAGGAGACTTTGCATATGGGTATTTTCTTCCACCTTGAGAGAGCTTTCACTTACAGAAAGATCTGTCAGTTTGTTACAGGAAATTGGAAATTCATACACAACCAAGGGAAATCAATCTGAATTTGTTTGTAGCCCTACTTTATTTTTTATTTATTTTTAATAATAACCTTTTATTTTCAAAATACATGGCAAGTGGCACAGTGGTTAGAATGCCAGACCTGGATTTGGGAAGACTCATTTTCCTGAATTCAAATGAGCTGGCAAGTAACCGGAGAGGTTGACCAGGACACTGAAGAGACCGGAGTCTATTCCATAGAAGGATCAGTTGAAGGATCTGGAAACATTTATTTTAGCAGTCCAGACAGTTCTTAACCTCAGACTGGTGAAGCCTTTGGACCCCTTTTCAGAATCATGTTCTGAAATGAAGAAAATATAATCTATAAAATTACAAAGAAAACCAATGGCATTGAATCACAATGGTCAAAATCAGATTTGGAATCAAGTTTATGGACCCCAAGTTAAGACCTGTGGTTTTTAGCTTAAAGAAGGCCGGCGGCAAAGGTTTATCTGGACATTACCGAAGTAATGTCCCTTAGTCCTGAGCAGATAGCTAAAGGCTATCTCCTTACTCTGAGCTCCTTTGGCATGAATGTGGCCCTTATCAAAGTCACCTTGGGTTGTTACTTACCTTGCCAAGGGGGCATGTCATAACCCTATCCCAAACCCTAGCACTTATTCAGTATCTTTGAATTAATAGATGTTCAATTAAGACATAAAGTGATTTTAGTAAGGTCACAAGGCCCATGGGCTGAATGTGTCTAAGACAGAATTTGAACACAAAAAGAAAAGATCTGAATCTAAACCTGGAACCTTGTCTGCTTCATCATGCTGCCTGATCTTGTTACTTTGGTATATATGGCATAAGTCAGGGGTATGTTGCAACTAAGTCTAATCCTAATCGATTGAATCTATTCAGTGTAAACATTCATACATTAATTAGAAATGGATGAGTGATATTGTTTTGTTGATTTCTAGACTTTAAAAATATTGCAGAACATGTAAATAATGTTGATTAGATTTTTAAAAAATTAATAAATGTTCAAGTAACACTTCTTTATTAACTGAATTAAGAAAAACAACCCTATAGTGAATATTTTTGAAAAGCAAACTAATTGCTCCCTAATTAATCTGTTTTATAAGCCCAGATTTTGTCTATAATATCTATGCTATGTATTAGACTACCTGTCATTTAGGGGTGGGGGTTGGGGGGGAAGGAGGGGAAAAATTTGGAACAAAAAACAATTTTGCAAAGGTCAAAATAGAAAAAATTATGCTTATGTTCTGTAAATAAAAAGCTTTCATTAATACATATATAATATCTAGGCTACCTTAAGTATATTAATATATTGGTTATATGGAATTCTATAAGTGTGAGAACTCTCTTGACCAATATAACTCATGTAATTTATAGATGTGTACCAACTTAAAGGCAATATTGTAAATTCAAAAGGTCCAGAGCTCCTGGGCACAATGAGCAGTGATCAGAGCAGACCAGTATGAAGGAAAGCCTCTGCCTCCAGAAAGATTTGTCCATGTTTTACTAGCAGATAATGTGCCGGGAATGATATGAACAGTACAATGTCAAGATGAAATGTGAAACATCTGATTGGCATCCTGCAGACTACTTCATGTGTTGCTCAATCTTTTAATAGATTGGGTTTTTTATTTTCAATAGTATTTTATTTTTCCAAATACGTGGAAAGATAGTTTTTAACACTCATTTTTGTATGTTCCAAATTTCTCTCCCTCCTTCTCTTACCTCCTCTCCCTTCCAAAACAGCAAGCAATATGATATAGGTTAAAGATGTGCAATAATAAATTGCAACAGTAGTCAGAATTTAAGTTACTGGATCTTTTTCTAAATTTGTCTAGTCAAATGCAGTCTGTGAGCCTCCTGCAGTTAGCAGGAATAAATTACCTGACATGAATGTTAATGGAATATTATTGTTCTGTAAGAAACGATCAGCAGGATGATTTCAGGGAGGCCTGGAGATAATTTTATGAACTTATGCTGAGTAAAATGAGCAGAACCAGGAGATCATTGTACTAGGCAACAACAAGATTATACGATGATCAATTCTGACGGATGTGACTCTCTTCAACAATGAGACAATTCAGGCCAGTTCCAATGATTTTGTGATGGAGAGAGCCATCTACGCCCAGAGAGAGAACTGTGGGAACTGAGTGTGGATCACAACATAGTATTTTCACTTTTTGTTGTTTGCTTAAATTTTATTTTTTCTTATTTTTTTCCAGTTTGATTTGTGCAGTAAGATAATTGTATAAATGTGTGTGCATATATTGGATTTAACATACATTTCTATTATGTTTAAATATATATTAGACTACTTGCCATCTAGGGGAATGGGTGGGGGAAAGGAAGGAAAATTGGAAAACAAAGGTTTTGCAAGGGTTAATGTTGAAGAATTATTCATGCATATGTTTTGAAAAATAAAAAGCTTTAATCAAAAATTAATTAATTAAAAAAAGAAATAAATTACCTGTCCCATATCTGACTCTTACTATACATTGAATATTTTTCTTATTCCTCTTAATTTGGAAATCTTAGGCATGATTTGTAAATCAAACTCTCCCTAAGGAGGGAAGGGGGGGGGAGGTTAGTGAGCCAATGAGAGTGAGAAAAGGGGGACCCTTTCTCCTTAGAGGTCAGGCTCCTCAAGGTTGAATCTTGTCCAAACAAAACATTTGGTTCTGCAACAGATAAGCCCCTTGGGTGGCAATGGGAACCACTTCCTACCCCATCCCCGTGGGTCCAAAGTTAGACCCTGGAGAACCCACGTTGGGAGGACGACTCTAAGTTCCAAATTTACTCCTCTTGTGATGAAAAATCGCTCTCTGACCTCAGTGGCTGAGGTAGCCAGCTTGGAGTCTTCTGACCCCTCTCCTCTTCCCTGGTCATAAAGACCCAGCAGTCAGAGCTGCTGGCAGGACAGGCCTGGCAGACCACAGAGCAGTTTCAAATCTTGCCAGGCCGGCTGCCAGTGCAGTGAGCTGCAGCCACTGAGAATGAGGGAGAATGAGGGATGCCAAGAAATCAGGAATAGAACCTGGAGACTGGAACAATGTCACCAGGGTGGCAGTCGTCCCTTCTCTCACACTATTCTGTTTGGGAAAATTCTGACTGTCCTTTCTCTCTCCTGCATCAGAACTCTGCTTCCCCGGGCACCCTGAGCTGGCTGGGGATTTCATTTATGACTTTCACACAGAAAGTGAGAAGGAGAAACTACCCATAGTTCAGATGGGGAATGGGTGACAGACCTAAGAATAGAATGCCCGCCCCTGGGGCCCCTGGCCAAGCTGGGCTCTCAGAGCCAGGCTGCCCCTTTGCCCCCAAGTACAGACCAGTCTGACCATTTCAGCATGCTAATTGTAGGGGCCTCTTGGAAGGAGGCAGGATTGCTCCATGGTCAGGGACTCACTTACAAAGACACTCTCCTTCTCTTTCTCCCAAGGAATTCAGAGCTCTGCTGCATGTATAATTTGGGCTTTCATCATGGTGCCCAATACTGGTACTGTTGAGTTGGGGTAGGGGGGTGTGTGGGGGGAAGGAAGGCTTGGACATAGTTCAAGGACCAATGCCATCACTATATCTCTCCCTCTTCTCCCATTCTCTCTATCCTTCTCTCTCTCCATCTCTGTCTAAGTGCCTCTTATTTTCTCTTTCCAATTGTCTCTCCCCCTTCATTTCTTGGTTTTCTTCTTCTTTCCCTCCCTCTTTTCCTCTCTCTCCCCTTTTCCCTCTCTCTTTCTCTCCCACTATTCCTCTTTTCTTTCCTCCCACTCTCCCTTCTCTCCTCTCCCTTTCTGCCTCACTTCCCCTTCTCCTTCCTTCCTTTCTCTCTTTCCTCTCCCTCCCTCCCTGTCTCTCTCCCTATCACCCCTCCTTCCCTCTCTGCCCCCTTTTCCCTTTCTCTCTCTGTCTCCCTTTCATCCTCTCCTTCCATCCCTCCGTCTCCATCTCTCTCCTTTTTGCTAAGATTTCTTTCCCTCTATAGCTCTCTCTTTCTCCTACCTTCTCTGTATCTCCTTTTCCCCCTTTCTATTTCTTCTTCTTCCTCTCTCCCCCAGAAAATACATCTGAGCCTCTGAGCCAAGATTCCACACACAGGGGATCCTTTGTAGCTTTCATTTTTTTAATTTTCTGCGGGATCTTTTCTATCTCTACACCTTCTCTGAGCATGGTGAGCAGGAAAAATCCAACCCTCACAGCACAATTGGAAGCTGCCAACAGCTCTGTGCCCGTGTAATAGCCATTTAATTCAGGGGTGGGGAAGCTTTTTCTGTCAAGGACCATGTGGATATTTATAACATCATTCTCGGGCCATACAAAACGATCAATTAATAGAACCCAAGCAGTGGGAGGTGGGAGTACCTAGTTTTTAGCTCATCCTGTGGTTGATTTTGCAAATGATTTCTCAGGTCTTAAATATGGCCCATAAGTTGAGGTTCCCTGCTCATGAAATTAAACAGCCCTCAGACTGTGGGGGCTCTGTGGATGCTCTCAGTAATATTGCTCTCTTCCTCCTTGGAACGTCAACATCTTCCCGGATCTAGAACTGGAGGATTCCCCAGAGCTTACTCAGTCCAACTCTCTTGTTTAACAGATTAGGAAACTGAGGCCCAGAGAGGTAAGTGGTTTTCCCAAAGTCACCCAGGTGATAAAGAGGTGGCAGCTCTGGAATCAGAACTCAGATCCAAATCTTCTCCTTTCCCACAGCACCTCTTATTGCTCTTTCCTCTCCTGTGCCCTCAGTCTCCTGTGCACTTAGCTCACCTCTCCGAGCCAGAAAGTTCCTGAGAGGCTGAATAGGGACTGGACCTCTGATTGTAGTAGTGACTTCCTAAGAGAGTGAACTCCCTCCCCAATGACTGCAGAAAGCTTCTCTTTTTTTCCTAGTAAATTCATTTATTTTTAATACATATTACTTTATGAATCATGTTGGAAGAGAAAAATCAGAGCAAAAGGAAAAACCATGGGAAAGATTAAAAAAAACAGAAAAAAGAAGTAAACATAGCATGTGTTGATTTACATTCAGTCTCCATAGTTCTTTTTCTGATTGCAGATGGCATTTTCTGTCCAAAGTCTATTGGGATTGCCTCAGATCACTGAACTGCTGAGAAGAACCGAGTCTTTCATAGTTGATCATTGCACATTCTTGCTGTTATTCTGTTCACTGTATTCCTGGTTCTGCTTGTTTCTCTCAGCATCAGTTCATGTAAATCTTTCCAGGCCTTTCTAAAATCAGTTTGTTGATCATTTTTTAATAGAACAATAATATTCCAGTACCTTCATGTACCACAATGTGTTCAGCCATTCCCCACCTGATGGGCATCTACTCCCTTTCCAATTCTTTGCTACCAAAAAAAGAGCTTCTCGACAGCTGATTATCTAGACAGAAGAGCCTTGCAGGGTCCATCCAGCACTAAGAGCTTAGGGCATCTGCCCAAGAGTCACACAGCCAGGATGGGTCACAGGCAGATCCTGAAGCCAGCTCTCCAAGGACTACCTTTTATTTCTTCCATAGCCTTTTTGCACCAGGCATAGTTCTGGGCAAATCCGAGAGGAGCAATATCCTTGTGGAAGTGACCAGAGGTAGAATTTAGAAAAGACTTGGCTAAGAGACAAGAGCAGGGCTTGGATGGGGCATCAAGTCCTTCTCCAAATTAGGTTTTTCATCTGCAAAATGGTATTTCCATTGAATGGTTCAAATCAAGACTTTCTGTCCCACCCTTGTCATGTAAGGCACACTTTGGGAGTGGCTCCCACCAGGCCAGAAAGGGTGAGCTGGATGTCAGACCTCATCTTTAGTTCTTTAGTTCAGCTGTTTCTTCTTCCCTCCTTCCTTCCCTCCCTTCTTCCTTCCCTTCCTCCCTCCTCCTCCTTTTCTCCTCTTTCCATCTTTCTCTGTCTCTGTGTGTTTCTAGCTCTGTCGGTTTTATCTTCTCTTCCTCTTTCTCCCTCTCTCCTTCTCTCTCTGTTTTAAATTTATTATAAACTTAATGAATACAAATAAACAAATAATATTTCCATATATAAAATAGACCAGAACCATGAAAATACGAATGTTAAATTTGACTTGTTTATATATATATATATCTGTGTGTATATATATATTTATATGTATATATCTGTATATATATATATGCATATATATATATATATATATATATATATCTCCCAAAGCTGTGGATCTTTTCTGCATTTGCTTCTGAACATCCTTCTGCTCTTTTCTGGGCTATTTTAAAAATACTTCAATGACCCTCTTTTCTTTCTTTCTTTTTTGGGGGGTGGTAGTGGTGGGGAACTCTAACTTCTCTCTCCTCACTTATCCCCCAGATCCTTGAGCACAAATAAATCTAGGTGAGCAAAGCTAGTTCCCACATTTAGACAAATGTGACTCTGTACCTCTCTTGAGGTGAGCTAGCCATCCCGCTTCTTCATTGCTTCATCCTTCCTCCAGAGAGAGATAAGGTAAGTCATTGCATTAATCAGAATTCCTTCCAATGATTTTCTTTAAAATATTGTTTCTGGGGGTAGCTAGGGGGTGCAGTGGTTAGAGCGCCAGCCCTGAAGTCAGGAGGACCTGAGTTCAAATCTGGTCTTAGACACTTAACATTCCCTAGCTGTGTGACCCTGGGCAAGTCACTTAACCTCAATTGCCTCAGGGGGGAAAAATATCGTTTCTGTAGAAAACTTTCTTATAGTTGAACCCACTTCACATTCACGATTTGGTCGCAAGTTTCTCTGGAAAACTCCCTTTCATCATCTCTTATTGTGCAACAATATTCTATAATGCAGCTTTATTGATAATGCCATTGATCAAAACAATTGGCCCAGCGTACTTACCTTGACATCTACTTACTGGAAGCTGCTTCTCTGACTCTATGGCCTCTCTTGTTGACTCCCCTGGACTATTGAAAAGGAACCCCTGTGTTTCTTTCTAGCTTTCGCCCATGAGCCGAGAAGCAGATTCAAGACCTCTGGGATCTGGGTGGAGGGCTAGTTAGATATTCCTTGTAGCTGAGCAGCCACTATGAGTATAAAATTGAACTTAGGTCTCATTCAGGAGCACTAGGCTAGTGAGTGAGGCTTTTAGCTTCCCTCTATTTACTATGCTGGCCTATAGCCCTAGCCACAGACTGACCCCTCCTCCTGGCCACAGACTATTCCCTTACTCCCACTACAGACTAGTAGGGCTTGGATGGGTATCAAGTCATCCTCCAAGTTAGGTCTCAGTTTCTTCATCTACAAAGTGGGTGTTTGCATTGAATGACTTTTAATGTCCCTTCCAGATTTAATTTTACTATTCTATCCTTTAAATTGGGAGGACCTTTGAAAGATTCAGGTTGTTTAAGACTTTCTGTCCCACCCTTGTCAGGTAAGGCATACTTTGGGAGTGGCTCCCTGGCCATCAATTATTCATCTGACACTCCTACTCCTGCTATCTCCATGCATGTCTTCCCCACTGCACCATCACCTCAATCTATCCCCCCACCTAAAACCACCCTGGGCTCTGACAGGTGAGTTTTACCTCATTTTGGCCAGACCTAGACCTCCATCTCAGTTCAATGACATCATCATGCCCTATCACCCCATAAAGCATTCCCCTTCCCTTTTCCCTTTCCCCTTTGTGGGATGTCTTTCTCCCTTAGAATGTAAGTCCTACTAATGCATTGCTGGTGGAGTTGTGAAATGATCTAACCATTCTGGAGTGCAATCTGGAACTATGCCCAAAGGGCTAGAAAACAAATAATATTGTTCTATAAAAAATGATGATCAATCTGGTTTGAGAAAGACCTGGATAAATGAACCGATGTTGAGTGAAACAAGCAGAACCAGGAATATATTGTACACTACAACAACGAGATTATGTGATGATCAACTATGAAAGATTCGGTTCTTCTCAGCAGTTCAGTGATCCAAAGCAATCCCAATAGACTTTGGACAGAAAATGCCATCTGTATCCAGAAAAGAAAAATAAGGAGACTAAATGTAAATCAATACATGCTATGTTCATTTCTTTTTTTTTTCTCTCCCATGGTTTTTCTCATGAGAGAGAGAAAAAAAAGAACTGAGCATAGCATGTTTTTTTTCTCATTTGGTCTGATTTTTTCCTCCCCCAACATAATTTATAAAACATAAAAGAACGTAAGTCCTTTGAAAACAGGGCCAATCCAATACTACCTAAACTAATCTATCTATTTAGTGCTATACCAATCAAACTCCCAAGAGATTATTTAACTGAACTAGAAAAAATAACGACAAAATTCATCTGGAAAAACAAAAGGTCAAGAATTTCAAGGGAATTAATGAAAAAAAAATGCAAATGAGGGTGGCCTAGCTGCACCAGATCTAAAACTATATTATAAAGCAGTGGTCACCAAAACCATTTGGTACTGGATAAGAAATAGAGTAGTGGATCAGTGGAATAGGTTATGTTCACAGAACAAAATACTCAATGACAATTGTAATCTAGTGTTCGATAAACCCAAAGACCCCAGTTTTTGGGATAAAAACTCACTATTTGACAAAAACTGCTGGGATAATTGGAAACTAGTCTGGAAGAAATTAGGCATTGACCCACACCTAACACCATATACCAAGGTAAGGTCAAAATGGATTCATGATCTAGGCATAAAGAATGATATTATAAACAAATTAGAACAATGTAGGATGGTTTACCTCTCAGACCTGTGGAGGGGGAAGGAATTTGTGACCAAAGAAGAACTAGAGGTCATCATTAATCACAAAATAGATAAGTTTGACTATATCAAGTTGAAAAGTTTTTGTACAAACAAAATGAATGCAGACAAGATTAGAAGGGTAGCAGTAAACTGGGAAAATATTTTTACATCCAAAGGTTCTGATAAAGGCCTCATTTCTAAAATATATCGAGAATTGACTCAAATATATAAGAATTCAAGCCATTCTCCAATTGACAAATGGTCAAAAGATATGAACAGACAATTTTCAGACGAAGAAATTGAAACTATTTCCGGTCACATGAAAAGGTGCTCCAAGTCACTATTGATCAGAGAAATGCAAATTAAGACAACTCTGAGATACCACTACACACCTGTCAGATTGGCTAAAATGACAGGAAATGATAATGATAGCTGTTGGAGGGGATGTGGGAAAACTGGGACACTGATACATTGTTGGTGGAACTGTGAGTGGATCCAACCATTCTGGAGAGCAATTTGGAGCTATGCTCAAAAAGTTATCAAACAGTGCATACCCTTTGACCCAACAGTGTTTCTACTGGGCCTATATCCCAAAGAGATTTTTAAGGAGGGAAAGGGACCCACATGTGCAAAAATGTTTGTGGCAGCCCTTTTTGTAGTGGCAAGAAACTGGAAATTGAAAAGATGCCCATCAATTGGAGAATGGCTGAATAAATTATGGTATATGAATGTTATGGAATAGTATTGTTCTGTAAGAAATGACCAACAGGAGGATTTCAGAGAGGATTGGAGAGACTTGCATGAACTGATGCTGAGTGAAATCAGCAGAACCAAGAGAACATTATACACAGCAACAAGACTATACGATGATCAATTTTGATGGACATGGTTCTCTTCAACAATGATGTGATTCAAACCAGTTGTGCTGCAATGAAGATAGTCATATACATCCAGAGAGAGGCCTGTGGGAACTGAGAGTGAACCACAACACAGCATTTTAACGCTTTCTGTGAATATTTCCATGCATTCTGTTTTCCTTCTTAGGTTGTTTTTTCTCTTCTTCTCTTTCTAGATCTGATGTTTTTTGTGCAGTAAGATAACTGTATAGATATGTATACATGTATTGTACTTGTCATATAATTTATCCTATCTAGCATGTATTAGATTACCTGTCATCTAGGGGTGGGGGGCGGGGGGAGGGAAAGGAAAAGCTTGGGAAAAAAAAAGTTTTTTTGCAAAGGTCAATGTTGAAAGGTCACTCATATGTTTTGCAAATAAAAAGCTTTATTAAAAAAAAACACTAGAGAGTATAGGAATAAATGTGCTTTTCCTTAAAAAAAAAAAAAAAAAGAAAGAAAGAAAGAAAACAGGGCCAATCTTGCTTGCTCCCCGGTGCCTGGACTTTTAGAAGCTTTAATAAGTGCTTTGTCTATCTGTCTAGACCTTTAAATATAAACTCCTTGATTGTTATTTTTTCTTAGCATCCCTTTGTAATCATTCAAACAATCAATAAACATTTATTAAGCACCTTATGATTTAGGTGCTGAATATACAAAAACATGGGGAAAAATGAAAAAGGTCCTGTCCTGGGCAGCTAGGTGGCGTAGTGGATAGAGCCCCAGCCCTGAAGTCAGGAGGACCTGGCTTCTAATCTAGTCTCAGACACTTAACATTCCCTAGCTATATGACCCTGGGCAAGTCACTTAACCCCAATTGCCTCAGCAAAAAAGCAAAAAATAAAATAAAAGTTCCTGTCCTCCAGTAGTCAGTCAGTGAATAAACATTTATCAAGCGCTCACAGTATTCCAGAGACTGTAGTGAGCACTGCAAAGACAAAAAGAGAGAAGAGAGTTTTTGCCCCCAAGGAGCTCACAATCTAATGAAATAGATTGCATTCCATCACAGGAAACAACATGTACCCAGGGAGAAACAAAATAGACACAAAGTCAATTCAGGCTAAGGGGAAAGGGGTAGTAAATCCTGGAGGGATCAGGAAAGGAGGATGTAGCATTTGAGCTGAGCTTTGAAGTACAAGAGGGCTAAGACCCAAACACTTCAAAGGCTTTATACTAGATGTGAAAAGTCCTGAACTAAAGATGCTACACAGGGAAGTTTTAGCTGGGGAGATTTGGCTAAGCCCTGTGGGATTTGTAGAACATCAGCTCCAAATGTGGATCTGAGAATCTGGCACTCCAGAGAGAAGAGTAGGGGCTTTAAAGGCTGGGTCAGAAAGAATTAGTAGCATAAGGACAACAGATGAATGGAGGAAAAAAAAGCAAAACCTAAAGAAAAATGGGACCAAAACACCCATTTTACGGAGAAAGAAACGGACTGGCAAAGGAATGAGTCAAGTCATTAATCCTTAAGGCTTTTCAGATCGGAAGGATGGACTGAACCCCTCTTTTCAGAGACTGAGGGAAATCCTAAGAAAAAGTTTTTATGCTTCCCCAATTTCCTGCCTACTGTAACATACTCAGAATTTTTACTCAAATGTTTCTGGCCGTCTGAATCTTTCTTCAAATAGCAATAAATGCAAATTGAAATTGAAGCAGAAACAAATATTTTTGTTGTTTTCAGTCGTGTCCGATTCTTCCCGATCCCATTTGGGATTTTCTTAGCAAAGATATTACAACGATTTACCATTTCCTTCTCCAGTCAAATTGAGGCAACCACTGTTAAGTGACTTGTCCAGGGACACTGCTAGCAAGTGTTTGAAGCCATATTTGAACTTAGGAAGAGAAGTCTTTTTGTCTCCAAAGCCCAGCACTCTATCCACTACGCCACCTAGCTGCCTAAGAGAGAGCCAAACCTCTGTTTAAATATTAGAAATTCTAACTGAGGGCTCTGAGCATCTGTGATACTTCTAACTTCTAAAGCAAAAGGGGAGAGAACTACGTGAAGCCTAGGGTCCATTATGTTGGCCTTTGGCTTCAAATGAGTTAATTATTGTGACTTATTAAAATGGTGTGTGATTAATGAAATATCCAGACATACAAAAAAAGAAAGGGGAGTAAAGGGAAGTGATGATTTTATTCACTATCCCTGTTCAACTGTACCCTAAGTAATAATCCTTATCTGCTGCAGTGTTACAGAAAGAAAATAGAGATTTTAGAAAGCAGAAGTTAGGAGAAAGAAAAGTCCAAGTGTGGGAGACAGATGAGGTAAATTAGGTCCGGGGGCAGGCAGCAAGATGTCCTGTGTGAAGGGCAACCAGTGATCCCATTTGGCTGAACCAAAGTCAGGATTTAAGCCTGGAAAGAAAAACTTGGACTAGATTACGACAGGCTTTAAATACCAGGAGAGTATGTGGCTTTCCCAATTTTCTTGATTTATTATTCTGAACTCAAAACAACAACTAAAATGAGCATTTCCCATATATAAGGTAGAATGTGAAAAGAGGCAGATCCTGCAAACTTTTTTCTGTACAGTTTGCTTTTCCTGTAATTTTGCCAGAGGAAGATTGAAGACAAATAAGCTTCTTAGGAGGCTATGGCAATGGGCCAGGTGAAAGGTGAAGAAAACCTGAGTTAAGATGGTGGCCATGTGAGTAGAGAGAAAGGGATGGCAGCAAGAAATGTTGCAAAGGTATAATTGACAAGATTGGCAACTGATTGTAGGAGTGATAATGAAAAATCAAGGATGATTCTGAATTTGTGAATTTGGGGAATTGGAGTGATGCTAGTGGACTCAACAGAAACAGGGAAGTTCAGCAGAAAAGTGGGTTTGAAGGGAAAGACAATGAGTTTTGTTTTAGCCATAGGGAGTTTGAGATGCTTACTAGTCAATAGATAGTTGATGATAGCCAACATTGAAGCACTGACAAATAGAATGCTGGACCTGGAGTGAGGACTACCAGATCAGGCCTCAGACACTGTTAACTGTGTGGTCATGGACAAGTTGCTGAATCTGCCTCAGTTTCCTTCTCTGTAAAATGGGGATAACAATAGAACCTCTTTTGCAGAGATAATGTGAGGAGCAAATGAGATAATATTTGTAAAGTGCTTTGCAAACCTTAAAATGTTATATACATGTTAGTTATCATTATTATTATTGTTGTTGTTGTTGTTATTGTGATTATTGATAATGGAACTGAAGGTCAGGAGTAAAACAAACCAGTGCTAGATCAACCAATTAATAAGTTCACAGTGGGTAGAGTGCCAGGTCTGGAGTTCAGATCCAGTCTCAGACATTTATCAGCTATGTGACCTTGGGAAAGTCATTTAACTATGTTTGCCTCAATTTTCTCTTGGTAAAATGAACTGGAGAAGGAAATGGCCAACCCCTTTAATATCTTTGCTCCAAAAAAGGATCATGAAGATTCAGTCCCGATTGAAAACAATTGAATAATAATAAAGTGCCTACTATGTACCAGGCACTGTAGTAAGTGCTAGGGATACAAAAAGAGGCAAATGACAGCCTCTCCTCAAAGAGTTTATAATCTAACAGAGGAGATAACATGCAAAAAATATGTATGAAGCAAGTTATATATAGAATAAAAATTAAATAATTAGCAGAAGGAAGGCACCAGAATTAAGAGGGGTTAAGAAAGGCTTTTGGTAGAAGGCAGGATTTTGGTTGAGACTTAAATAAAGCCAGAGTGGTCAGTTGTTGGCATAGAAGTTGACCAGAGAAAAAATGTCCAGAAACAAGAAATGGAGTGTCTTGTTCATGCAATAGCCAGGAGGTTGGTGTCATTGGATTGAAGGGTTCATGTTGAGAATTAAAATGGAAGAAGACTGGAAAGGGAAGGAGGGGACTAGGACATGAAGGGCTTTGAAGGCTAAAAAGAGGATTTGATATTTGTTCCTAGAGGCAATCAATGGTGCACTGAGTAGGGGGTGATGTGGTTGGACTTGTGTTTTTAAAAAAATCACTTTAGCGGCTGAATGGAGGCTGGATTGAAGTGGGGAAAGACTTGAGGCAGACAGGGTCTCCCAGAAGTTATTGCAATAATACAGGTATGAGGTGATGGAGGCTTGGACCAGGGAGAGAATCAAGGAAGAGAAGGGGCCATATTGGAGGGATGATGGAAGGGGGTATGTGAAATTGATGAGAGATGCTGTCGAGGTGAAATCTATGAGATGCTCCAGAGGGGAAATTGACAGCCCATGGTGACAGCTTGAATATGGGGAGTGGGGTTGGGAGATAGTTGAAGAATCCAGGATGTCTCCTAAATTGGGAATCTGAGAGACTGGGAGGATACTATTGCTCTCTGCAGTCATAGGGACTGTGTGTGTATGTGTGTATGTGTGTATGTGTGTATGTGTGTATGTGTGTATGT
>JAJPUD010004353.1:89722-101502 GCA_023553655.1 Myrmecobius fasciatus
TGTGTGACTGTGTATGTGATTGTGTGTCTCTGTGTGTGATTGTGTGTCTGTATGTGTGATTGTGTGTCTGTGTGTCTGTGTGTATATCTCTGTATGTGATTGTGTGTGTGTATATGTGTGTATCTCTGTGTATGTGATTATGTGTCTGTGTGTATGGGTCTCTGTGTATATGATTGTGTGCCTGTGTGTGTGTGTTTGTGTATATATGTGTGTGTCTGTGTGTATATAACGTCTCTCTGCTTGTGTCTCTGTGCATTATGTGTTAAAGCTACACTGAAAGTGAAGCAGCTCAAATGGGAGGACAGCTGTTTGGGGACAGATGGAACTACAAGTGACAAGAAAGAGAAGGGGGGATTTCTCATTTTTGTGCGGCTTCTGCTTTCCCCACCAGGGAGAATGACCTTCGCGTGGAAATAACACAAATGGCTAACAAGGAATTACTCCCAGGGTTAAATGGCGTGGCGTGGGAGCCGAGAGAGCGGGATAAAGGCAAGATAAGTACAGAGATGCTAAGGCAGCCTCGGTTGCCTTTGATGACCTCGCTACATCCCTGGCTATTGGGAGAACCGCTTGGTGGAACCCCCAGCCATGGCCAGCAACATTTCAGAGAATCACACAATCTCAGATTTAGAGGGGACAAATTAGTCAGACAAAACATCCTCTGCCGGAAGTCCTGCGGGGAGGACGAGTCTGCCATGCCCCAAAACAGCCCATTTCACTTTGGGAGGGCTCTAATGGGCCAGGGAGTTTTTCCTGACATCCAGCTGAAATTTGCATCTTTGTGACTTCCATCCCTTATTCCTAATCCTTCTTCCACCTGAGAGCCTTTTAGATACTTGAAGACATCATTTCCATCTCTGTTGAGTCTTCTCTTCTCCAGACTAAAGATTCCCAGTCCTTTCAAGGATCATGCTCCTATGAGATGGACTCAAGGGCCTTCCTCTGAACATGTTAAGCACCTGAATAAAGTGACTCCTCAAGTTGATCCTTTTAAAAAAATTTTTTTCCTTTATTAAAGCTTTTTATTCACAAAACATATGTATGGGTAATTCTTCAACATTAACCCTTACAAAGCTTTCTGTTACAAATTTTCCCCCCTTACTCCCCATCCCTCCCCTAGATGGCAGGATATCTACTACATGTTAATTATGTTAAAATACTTGACAAATCGAATATATGTATACATATTTATACAGTTATCATTGTTGTGCAAGAAAAATCGTATCTACAAAAAAAAAATCAGAGAAAGGAAACCCAATGCTAGCAAACATCAATAGAGAGCATGACAATGTTATGTTGTGGTGCACATTTCACATCCCTCTCTCTGGGTGTAGATGGCTTTCTTTACCTGAAGTTGATCCTTTAGAAAGTATCAATGTCCTTCCTAAACTTTGCTGCCTCCAACTGAATATAGTGTTCATAATAGCCCTGACAAAGGCAGACAACAGTGGGACTGTGACTTCTCTCTTCCTGGAAGTTCTGCCCCTCCAAATGTCACCTGAGATTTCCTTAGGTTTGTCCCGACTGCCACATCACGACTGCGGACTCAGATTGAGTTTGTAGCTCACCAGAACCTTCAGATCCTTTTCAACCACTGTCTATTCTTGCCTTCCTCCTTGTGAGACTGATTTTTCAAATCCAAGCAAAAGACTTTTCATATTTATCTGGATTGAATTTTCTCTTAATTAGATTCAACTCAATGCAGGAGAACTAATACATTACCTGGAAAAGGTCACATGTGCTGATTTTTAAAAGAGGGAAGAAAATGGAATCTATGAGCAATATGCAAATGAATTTCAATCATACTCAGGTAATTTTTTTTAATTAGGAAAATCTGCCTTCTCTCTCTCTAACCCCCCCCCCACACTATTTGAGAAAAAACCACCTGTTATAAACATGCATAATCAAGGAAAAGAGATGTTCAAACTGGCCAAGTATAAACACACAATGTAACACGTGTGTACAATACACATACGTAAATGTACACACACATAAATATGCGTCTATAGAGCTCTTTCAGCAGAGTCCTTCACTTCTCTCTCAGGAAGTAGGCAGTATATTTCATCATGAATCCACTGGAATTATGGTTACTCATTACTTTGATCAGAGTTCCTAATTAGGTCTTTCCAAGTTGTTTATCTTTAGAATATTGTACACATAAATTATTCTGGCTCAACTCACTTCACTCTGCATGAGTTCACAGGATTCTTTTCTTTTCTTAATTAAAACTTTTTATTTTCAAAACATAGGTATAGATAATTTTCAACATTCAGCCTTGCAAAATCTTGTGTTCCAACTTTTTCCCTCCCCTAGATGGCAAGTAATCTAATACGATAAACATGTGCAATTCTTCTATATATATTTTCACAGTTATCATGAGGCACAAGAAAAATCAGATCAAAAAGGTAAAAAATGAGAAAGAAAACAAAATGCAAGCAAACAACAACAGAAAGAGTGAAAATGCTATGTTGTGGTGCACGCTCAGTCCCCACAGTCTCTCTCTGGGTGTAGATGACTCTCTCCATCACAACATCATTGGAACTGGCCTGAATCATCTCATTGTTGGAAAAAGTCACTTCCATCAGAATTGATCACCCTCTAGTATTGTTTTTTGCCCATGTATAATGATTTCCTGGTTCTGCTCGTTTCACTCAGCATCAGTCCATGTAAGTCTCTCCAGGCCTCTCTGAAATCGTCCTGCTGGTCGTTTCTTACCGAACAATAATATTCCATAACATTCATATACCATAATTTGTTCAGCCACTCTCCAATTGATGGGCATCCTTTCAATTTCCAGTTTCTAGCTACTACAAAAAGGGCTGCCACAAACATTTTTGCACATGGGGGTCCCTTTCCCTCCTTTAAAATGTCTTTGAGATATAAGCCCAGTAGAAACACTGCTGGGTCAAAGAGTATGCAGTTTGATAAGCCTTTGAGCACAGTTCCAAATTGCTCTTGGATCCATTCACAGTTCCACCAACAATGTATCAGTGTCCCTGTTTTCCCGCCAATATTCATCATTATCATTTCCTGTCATGTTAGCCAATCTGACAAGTGTGTAGTGGTATCTTAGAGTTGTCTTAATTTGCATTTCTCTGATCAATAGTGATTTGGAGCACATTTTCATATGATTAGAGATAGTTTTAATTTCTTCATTTGAAAATTGTCTGTTCACAACCTTTGACCATTTATCAATTGAAGAAAAGCTTGAATTCTTATATATTTGAGTCAATTCTTTATATATTTTAGAAATGAGGCCTTTATCAGAACCCTTGAATGTAAATTTTCCCCCAATTTATTGTTTCCCTCCTAATCTTGTCTGCATTGGTTTTGTTTGTACAAAATTTTTTTAACAATATAATCAAAATTATCCATTTTATATTCAATAATGTACTCCAGCTCTTCTTTTTTCCTTCTTCACAGATTTGAGAGTAAAGTATCCTTTGTTCTTCTAATTTGTTTATAATATCACTCTTTATGCCTAAATCATGAACCCATTTTGACTTTATCTTGATATACAGTGTTAGGTGTGAGTCAATGCCTAATTTCTGCCATACTAATTTACAATTTTCCCAGCAAATTTTGTCAAATAGTGAGTTCTTGTCCCAAAAGCTGGAGTCTTTGTGTTTGTTAAACACTAGTTTACTATAGTTATTGAGTATTGTGCCTTGTGAACCTCACCTATTCCACTGATCGACTGCTCTATTTCTTAGCTGTACCAAATGGTTTTGATGACTGCTGCTTTATAATATAGTTTTAGGTCTGGTACAGCAAGGCCACCTTCTTTTGCATTTTTTCATCAATTCCCCTGAAATTTTTGACCTTTCGTTCTTCCAGATAAATTTTGTTATTATTTTTTCTAGATCTTTAAAATAATTTCTTGGGAGTTTGAGTGGTGTGGCACTAAATAAGTAGATTAATTTAGGCATTATTGTCATTTTTAATATATTAGCTTGGTGGGGCAGCTAGGTGGCGCAGTGGTTAGAGCACCAGCCCTGAAGTCAGGAGGACCTGAGTTCAAATCTGGTCTCAGACACTTAACATTCCCTAGCTGTGTGACCCTGGGCAAGTCACTTAACCCCAATTGCCTCAGCAAAAAGCAAAAAAAAAATATATATATATATATTAGCTTGGCCTTCCCATGAGCACTTAGAAATATTTTTCTAAGAGATTAGATCTGACTTTATTTGTGTGGAAAGTGTTTTGTAATTGTGCTCGTACAGTTCTTGACTTTGCCTTGGCAAGTAAACTCCCAAATATTTTATATTATCTACAGTTGTTTTAAGTGGAATTTCTCTTTGTATCTCTTGTTGTTGGACTTTGTTGGTAATATATAAAAATTCTGATGTTTATGTGGATTTATTTTGTATCCTGCAACTTGGCTAAAGTTGTGAATTATTTCTAGTAGTTTTTCAGTTGATTCTCTAGGATTCTCTAAATATGCCATCATTTCATCTGCAAAGAGTGATAATTTGGTTTCCTTATTGCCTACTCTAATTCCTTTAATTTATTTTTCTTCTCATTATCAAAGCTAACATTTCTAATACAATTTTGAATAGTAATGATGATAGTGGGAAACCCTACTTCACTCCTGATCTTATTGAGAATGGTTCTAGTTTATCTCCATTACATATGATGCTTGCTGATGGTTTTAAGTAGATGCTACTAATCATTTTAAGGAAAAGCCCATTTATTCCTATACTATTGATCATTTTAAGGAAAACTCCATTTATTCCTATGCTCTCTAGTGTTTTTAATAAAAATGGTGTTGGATTTTGTCAAATGCTTTTTTCTGCATCTATTAAGATAATCATATGATTTTCATTAGTTTGGTTATTGGCATAGTCAATTATGCTAATAGTTTTCCTAATATTGAATCAGCCTTGCATTCCTGGTATAAATCCTACTTGGTCATGGTATATTATCCTGGGGATAACTTGCTGTAATCTCTTTGCTAATATTTTATTTAAGATTTTTGCATCAATATTCATTGGGGAAACTGATCTATAATTTTCTTTCTCTGTTTTGACCCTACCTGGTTTAGGTATCAACACCTTATCTGTGTCATTTCATAAAAGGAATTTGATAAGACTTCTTCTTTCCCTATTTTTCCAAATAGTCTGCATAGTGTTGGAATTGATTGTTCTTTAAATGTTTGGTAGAATTCACATGTAAATCCATCTGGTCCTGGGGATTTTTTCTTAGGGAGTTGATTAATAGCTTGTTCAATTCCTTTTTCTAAAATAGGACTATTTAAGTAATTTATTTCCCCTTCTGTTATTCTGAGCAGTCTATATTTATGCAAGTATTTATCATTTCACTTATATTATCAGATTTATTGGCATACAGCTGGGCAAAATAGCTCGTAATTATTGCTCTAATTTCCTCTCCATTGGTGGAAAGTTCTCCCTTTTCATTTTTTGATACTAATAATTTGATTTTTTTCTTTCCTTTTTCTAATCAAATTATCTAAAGGTTTATCTATTCTGTTGGTTTTTTTTCATAAAACCAGCTCTTAATTTTATTTATTAATTCAATAGTTTTCTTACTTTCAATTTTATCAATCTCCTCTTTTATTTTCAGAATTTCAAATTTGGTATTTAATTGGGATTTTTTCATTTGTTCTTTTTCTAGCTTTTTTAGCTGCATGCCCAATTCATTGATCTTCTCTTTCTCTATTTTATGCAAGTAAACTTCTAGAGATATAAAGCTTCCCCTAAGAACTGCTTTAGCTGCATTGCATCAATTTAGGTATTTTGTCTCATTTTCATTTTCTTGGATGAAATTATTGATCATGTCTATGATTTGTTGTTTTACCTATTCATTCTTTAGGATTAGATTATTTAGTTTCTAATTAATGTTTGGTCTATTTTCCTCTGGCCTTTTATTGCATGTATTTTTATTGTATCATGATCTGGAAAAAAATGCTCTTAGTATTTTTGCCTTTCTGCATTTGATTGTGAGGTTTTTATGCCTTAATAAATGGTCAATTTTTGTATAGATTCCATGTACTGCCAAGAAAAAAGTGTATTCCTTTCTGTTCCATTTAATTTTCTCCAAAGGTTTATTATACCTAACTTTTCTAGAATTCTATCTACCTCCTTAACTTCTTATTTATTTTGTGGTTCTATTTATCTAGTTCTGAGAGAGCAAGGTTGAGATACCCCACTAGTATAGTTTTGCTGTCTAATTTTTCTTGCAGCTCTCCTAACTTCTCCTCTAGGAATTTGGATGCTATACCACTTGGTGCAGATATGTTTAGTATTGATATTACTTCATTATTTAGGGTACCTTTAAGTAGGATGTAATTTTCTTCCTTATCTTTTTAAATCAGATCTATTTTTGCTTTTGATCTGAGATCAGGATTGCTACCCCTGTTTTTTTTTTTTTTGTTGTTGTTGTTTGTTTGTTTACTTCAACTGAAGCATAATAGATTCTGCTCCAGACTTTTACCTTTACTCTGTATATATCACTCTGCTTTAAAAGTGTTTTTTGTAAACTGCACATTGTAGGATTCTGGCTTTTATTCCAGTCTGCTGTCCACTTCTGTTTTATGGCAGAATTTGTCCCATTCGCATTTATAATTAAAATGAGTAACTCTGCATTTCCTGCCACCTTTTTTTCTTTAAGTTATACTTTTCTTTTGCCTTTCCCCCTTTCCCTCCTCCTCAGTATTTTGCTTCTGACTAACACATCCCTCAAACAGACTTCCCCTTTTATTGCTCTTCTCTCTCTTTTTATAACTTTCCCCTTCTAACTTCTGTTCTCCCTTCTATTAGCCTCTCCCTTTCCTTTTCCCTTTCCCCTCCTTACTTCCCTATAGGGTGAGACAAGTTTCTCTGTGAAGCTAAGTATATCTGATATTCTTTCTTTGAGTCAAATCTGATGAGAGTATGATTCACACAATGCTCATTCTCCCCCCTTCTCTCCTTCACTTGTAATAGGTCTTTTCCCCCTCTTCATGAGATGTAATTTACCCCATCTTAACTCCATTGTCCTCTTCTTCCAATAAAATCCCCTTTCACCTCTAATTTCTTTTTTATATCATTATAATAAAATGAAATTATACCTGCACTCTCTAAGTATACCCATAACAGATGTGGCTCTTCTCAACAATGAGATGATTCAGGCCAGTTCCAATGATTTTGTGATGAAGACAGCTATCTACACCCAGAGAGAGAACTGTGGGATATGAGTGTGGTTCACAACACAGCATTTTCACTCTTTTTGTTGTTGTTTGCTTGCATTTTATTTTCTTTCCCATTTTTTCCAGTTTGATTTGATTTTTCTTGTGCAGCAAGATAATTGTATAAATGTGTGCATATATTGGATTTAACATATATTTCTACCACGTTTAACATATATTGGATTACTTGCCATCTAAGGGAGGGGATGGGAGAAGGGGGGAAATTGGAACACAAGGTTTTGCAAGGGTTAATGTTGAAGAATTATCCATGCATAAGTTTTGAAAATAAAAAGCTTTAGTTTGAAAACAAAATAAGTATACTCCTAGTAGAGATAACAGATTTCAAGAGTAAAACATATCATCTTCCCAAATGGGGATGTAAGCTTTTTAACTTTTTTTTTTTTGCTGAGGCAATTGGGGTTAAGTGACTTGCCCAGAGTCATACAACTAGGGAATGTTAAGTGTCTGAGACCAGATTTAAACTAAGGTTTTCCTGACTTCAGGGCTGGTGCTCTATCCCCTGCACCACCTAGCTGCCCCAACTTTTTAACTTTTAAAAGAAAGTTTTTTTCTTTCCTTTTTTATCTTTTTATGCCTCTCTTGAGTTCTGTATTTGAAGATCAAATTTTCTGTTCAGCTCTGGTCTTTTCATCAGAAATAAATAAAATTCACCTGTTTCATTGAATATCCATCTTTCCCCCTGAAAGATAATACTTAATTTTGCTGGACAGTTGATTCTTGTCTGCAATCCAAATTTCTTTGCCTTCAGAATATCAGATTCGAGGCCCTTTGATTCTTTAAAGTGGAAGCTGCTAGGTCCTAGGTAATCCTGAATGTGGCTCCTTGATATTTGAATTGTTTTGCAGAACTGTTTTCTGAAGCCATCCCCTTCCTCATTTTTTGCTGGGCAATAGCATGTCATCATGTTCATATACTATAACTTGTTCAGCCACTTCCCAATCAATGAGCAACCTCTCAGTTTCTAATTCTTTGCTGCCACAAAAAAAAAACCCTGCTCTAAAAAAACCTGCTCTAAATGCTTTCTACATTCTTAGTTTATTACTTAGGACTAATCCTTTGCTATTATAGCTTATCTTTATTCTCCTTTCTCTCTCCTTTTATTTCCCTCCTGTTTCCTTGTTGAATGAAAGCTCTTTCAGGATCTAACTGGGTGTGTATTCTTCCCTCCTTTGAGATTTAGATGATAGTGAGTCATCTCCCTTTGCCTTTCCTCCTTGTTTGTAAAAATGTCTGCTTTCATGCCCTGGTTATTTGAAATGATGTTCCTTAACTTTCTTTTCCTGTTTCCCTTTTATTATATTCTTCTTTCAATCTCTTTCTGTTCTTCTAAGATTATCAAGACATGACAGAACCAGTCCCCTCCCTGGGCAAATTCTAGGGTCTGCTTTTTAAAAAGATGGTTAGGGGATGTCTAAATAAGGATCAGGAAGAATCATCATAAGTTGTCAAAGAATGGATCACCTTGGACCAAGTTATGCTGGAGATATAGTTCCCTTAGATTTTACAAACACTGAAGCATGGCTGGGAGATAGGGAATATAATAATCCCCCTAAATGAAAAATGAAAATCAACCTCAGGGCAAAGAAGAAGCAGTGGATGTCAGCAGGTACGGTCAGTAACCATTAAGGATCCTCCAGGCAGGACGAGAGTGAAAGATACATTAGGGAAATGTGTAATAGAAAAAGAAGACGAGCAGGTCCCTGGACAAGGGCGAGGGATGACAGGTGGATAGTTTGAGTCTATCACTGGCAAACTCTCAATGGCAGAAAATGAGGAAGGCCTCCAGTACAGTGGACGGACTTCCTGTGAGGTACTTCTGAGAGGACACAAAGCAGAGTGCTGCAGGATGGTCAGGCCTAGATGGGTTATGAATTTCATCAATGGAAAAAACTCCTCCATCAATGAGATAGCAGATCCATCTATTGTGTTGTTTGTCTAATCTACATAGGAGGCACATAGACTAGACAAATAGTACAATTAGTGGAGACATATATTAAGACTAGACAAATAGTACAATTAGATGGATTTGGAAGTAGTTGAATAGACATTCAAAGAGTCCATAAGAGATTCCATGTCAGTCTGAAAGGAGGTCTTGAGTGGATGCCCCAGGGATCAGTGCTGGCCCTTGGCATTCTTATTGCAGGCTTGGATACAAGTGTGTATAGCTGGCACTTAGCATATTGGCAAATGGCTTAAAGCTAGGAGATGGGAGGGGGAAATGATGTTCTCTCTCTGGGAGCAAGAGTCTACCAAAGACAAATGTATAATTAAATAATTCTATTTCTAAACATCTCTGCCTTAGGAAGAGAAAGGCCCCAAAGGGACAGAAATCCATCCAACCTTTGAAAACCTATACTTTATAGGTATAAGTGTGTATAAATATATATGTAAAATGTGTATCTTTGTATAGTTAATATATACATATCTATATAGGTATGAGTACATATGTTCACACATGTATACATATATGTGCATATATGTATATTTGTACATATACACACTTATGTATTACAGAGAAAAAATTAGTATAGTAGCCTAGTGTTCAATAAAGCCATAGACACCCTTGTCAAAAAGGTAAAGTCCTCTGAAACAAATCATTTAAAAATTATCATTTATAATATTTCCAAACAAAAGGAATATTGCACACTAAGGTAACATACAGTTAGAGAACTCAATGAAATTTCAGCTAATATTTTTGATTATTCAAATAAAACAATAGTCATAACTTATGGTAAATCCTTAAAAATATTCAAACTCTCGGGTCAGCTAGGTGGCACAGTGGATAGAGCACCAGCCCTGGAGTCAGGAGGACCTGAGTTCAAATCTGGTCTCAGACACTTAACGTTCCTAGCTGTGTGACCCTAGGCAAGTCACTTAACCTCAATTGCCTCAGCAAAAAAGCCAATATATATATATATATATACATATATATATATATATATATGTATGTATATATATATTCAAACTCTTTAACAGTGCTTTTCTTCCTTCCTTCTCTCTCTCCCTCCCTCCCTCCCTCCCTCCCTTCCTTCCTTCCTTCCTTCCTTCTTCCATCTCTCTCTCTCTCTCTCTCTCTCTCTCTCTCTCTCTCTCTGTCTCTGTCTCTCTGTATCTCTCTGTATCTCTGTCTCTGTCTCTGCCTCTCTCTTTTTCTTGTGAGGCAGTCAGGATTAAGTGACTTGCCCAGGGTCACACAGCTAGTACATATCAAGTGTCTTAAGTTCAAATTTGAACTCAGATCCTCCTTTCACTAGGGTTGGCGCTTTAGTCAATATGCCACGTATCTGCCCTGACAGCCTCTCAAGGATTCTTCTTTCAGAATAATCAAAGGAAAACTCAAGAGATATTTCTATTAATTGAATTAAGTAAGTACTTCACAGTTTTAATCAAACACTCTTAGTCTTGTTCTTACCCTCACCATTTCAGGTAAGAGTCCTTCCTGAGCTGCTCGGGTTCTTTATACATTTATTAGTCCTTAAATAAGGAAGATGTTAAAAATAATTCAGTGCAGAATACTGTTTCAGAATTGACATTTAATCCATGGCAAGACTTCACATTCAGGTTTGTTCACAGACTTCAGATTGAAGTATTTGTCTTATTTGGATTCTATAACAAGCGGCCTCGGGTTTCTTCAGTAGAGAAAAAACACACGATCAGAAGGAAGTTCATGCTAATGTCTCCACTCTGTGATTATTTCCAGTTGATTACACTATTTTACACACACCCACTCACACATGTGTATATACATATATGTAAGTATGTGCACATATAACATGTATACACACACGCACACATCTTGTTTGTACAAAGTGTTTGGATTTTGTCTCCTCTGTCAGAGTGTGAGTTCCATGAGGGCAGAACTATTTTTGCCTTTCTTTGTATCCCAAGAGCCTAGCACAGTGCTTAATATATAGTAAAAGCTAAATAGATGTTTGATTTGACATTCTAGAACCTTAGTTTGTAACTAATCAGATAAAATGGAATAGGGCTACATGGAGAACCTCATGTTTAGGCCCAATAAATAGCTTTCCTGACTATGATAGAGCTGCCAGGGCTATCGGGGCTTTCCTGAACAGCCTGCCCAGTACCATTCAGCAAAGTGACATGGCAGCCTCCAATGATTCATTCAAAACCCACCGAACAGCAGAAGATTAGAGGTGGAACGGACCACAAAGAATATCTCAGCAAGTGCCCTCATTTTATAGGTGCCAGAGCTAAGACCCAGAGAGCTCAAAATCACCAGGTGTCAGAGGGAAGATTTGAATCTGGGTTCTTGAACTTCAAAGCTGGTGCTGTTTCCTCTGTGTGTGTGTGTGTGTGTGTGTGTGTGTGTGTGTGTGTGTGTGTGTGTGTTGTCTGTCTCGCTGTCTTTGTCTCTCTCTCCTGTCCTTTCCTCTCTCTCATCTATTTTATCTACTTATGTATCTATCAGTCTACCTATCTATTCTATGTATCTTTGTATCTATCAATCCATCTTTCTTTCTTCCTTCCTTCCTTCCTTCCTTTCTTTCTTTCTTTCTTCATTCTTTTTTCTTTTTCTTTCTTTCTTTCTTCATTCTTTCTTTCTCTTTCT
>JAJPUD010004353.1:101902-182089 GCA_023553655.1 Myrmecobius fasciatus
CTTTCTTTCTTTCTTTCTTTCTTTCTTTCTTTCTTTCTTTCTTTCTTTCTTTCTTTCTTTCTTTCTTCTTTTCTATCCTATCTATCTATCTATCTATCTATCTATCTATCTATCTATCTATCTATCTTCTACCTACCTCCCTATCCATCCATTCGTTTATAGCTATAAATTCCTCCCACTCCATAACATCTTCTTTATGACAAAACCAGTCAAGTAAATCAACCCAAGCCCTATGGTGACCTCCTAAGACATATATTTAACATTTTTTACCTGTAATCCCTATTTCTCTTGAGGAGTTCTTAACCTGGGGTCCATGAACTTGTTTTTTAATTTGCTTTATTTTATTTTGTTTTTAAAGAACTACATTTTAAGAATAGCCAGCATTTACATAGCACTTTGGGTAGCTAGGTGGTGCAGTAGAATAGAGCACCAGGGCTAGAGTCGGAATCTGAGTTCAAATCCGGTCTTGGACACATCCTAGCTATGTGTTCTTGGACAAGTCACTTAACCCCATTTACCTCAGCTTCCTCATCTGTAAAATGAGCTGGAGGAGGAAATGACAAACCATTTCAGTATCTCTGCCCAAAAAAGCCCCCTTGGGCTCACAAAGGGTCAGACATAACTGAAATGAGTGAATGACCACAAGTGGTTTACAGAGTGTTTAGAGTTTACAAAATGTTCCCTATGTCTTTCCTCATTTGATCCTCACAAAAACTCTGGGTGGTAGGTGTTATTATTATCCCTATTTTACAGATGAAGAAATTGAAGCAAATAGTTATCCAGCTAGTGACTGAGGCCAGACTGGAACTCAGGTCCTCCTCATTCCAGATCCAATGTACTACCCAAAAATCAAAGGAGATAACTGAAAAGCCTTTAGCGCAGTGTCTGGTCCATAGTAAGCATTATATAAATCTTAGCTGGTAGTAGTAATGGTGCTCCATGACAATGTTTTATCACATTCACACACCAATTTGTTGCAGGTCCTCCTTCCACTGGTCCTCCATTTTCTGATGCCATAAAAGCATTGTATTTTGGGTCAGGATCCTGACAGCTTTGTCTGTCTCCTCAGCATACCAGCACAAAGAGCACATAGTAAGTCCTTCAAAAACTCTTGTTCAGACTGATGCTGAGTGAAGTGAGCAGAACCAGGAGATCATTATACACGGCAACAACAAGACTATATGATGATCAATTCTGATGGACATGGCTCTCTGCAACAATGAAATGTTTCAAACCAGTTACAATTGTTCAGTGAAGAAAGCCATATACACCCAGAGAGAGGGATGTGAAATGTGGACCACAACATAACATTTTCATGTTCTCTATTGATGTTTGCTTGCATTGTGTTTCCTTTCTCAGATTTTTCTTTCTTGTAGATATGATTTTTCTTGCACAACAATGATAAGGGTGAAAATATGTATACATGTATTCGATTTGTCAAGTAGTTTAACATAATTAACATGTAGTGGACTTCCTGCCATCTAGGGGAGGGATGGGGAGTAGGGGGGAAAAATTTGTAATAGAAAGCTTTGTAAGGGTCAGTGTTGAAGAATTACCCATACATATGTTATGCAAATAAAAAGTTTTAATAAAAAAAAAATTCTTGTTCATTGATTGCCTCTGAACTTGACAGGATTGTCCCAGGAGTCTCCCCTCTCCTCTTCTCAGGGGTCCTTTGTCGGTCTCTCTACTATGGCTCCCTGTCAGCTGAATCCCCTGGGTGTGCTCTACTCAGGAGCCGACTCACTCACTCTACTTTGTACCGTGTTGATCCAGAGATCTGGCACCCCAGCCCATAGACCCTCCTGTGATCTAGACCAAAATCACCAGAGATCTTTCTCCATTCAAGAGAAAGGTGGGCATCTGCTGGTATGGAATGTCTCATACCTCATCAAATCAGTCATAGCACTACTTAGTCTTCCTTAATTATCCTTCTTTGCTCTATTGGAGAATATCTGTAATTGGCTGCCATATCAAAATAAAAATTAATAAAACTTACTTCTTAAAAAATGTTTGGGGGCAACTAGATGGTGCCGTAGATAGAGCACCAGCCCTGAAGTCAGGAGGACCTGAGTTCAAATCTGACCTCAGTCATTTAACACTTCCTAGCTGAATGACCTTGGGCATGTCACTTAACCCCAATTGCCTCAGCAAAAAACATCAACAACAAAAACAACAAAAAAAATACCTGGGCCTGGGCCTTCCTCAAAATCAGTGTCCCAAGGGTGGCGCCATTAGTATGATCCTCACAGTAATCTGGCAGGACCATTTCACCACCAAAGACCCTGGACAGTTTTGAAGGAAAATTGCTATGATCTATTTTCTGCCCCCACCATTGGTTGGAGGGAGTCTGGATGGAGTTAGTCCTTCCACAGAGGATTGGGCAGATTTTCAATGTCCCCGGCAAGTCCAACAAAGCTTATGTGAAGAAACTGGTGGCAACTTTCTGAACTGTTGACTCAGCCCTGAAACCCAGAAGTGGCTGGGCTAGTTCATCAGTTGGTCTGTCCAGATCTCATCTAAAGATTCTCCACTTTCACCTGGAGACAGCGAACAAAGTGACCTGAGGAACTATTGGGTAGGAGAGGGCCAGGGGGCTTTATGTGTGTATTTGCAAAGTGTGCAACAAGATCCAAGAGATGGAAGAGGGGAGCTTTGCAGATTACCTTAATTTATCTTATATGCATCTCGTTTGTCTAAAAGTAGTTTGCACATTGTCTCCCCCCTTTGAATGAGTTCCTTGAGAACAAGTACTGATTTTTTTTTCTCCTTTCTTTGTCCCAGTGTCTAGCACATATGGGCATTTAATAAATGCTTGTTGATTTTGTATTAATAAAAAACAACTTTTACAACAACCACAGCTTTCCAACACTAGGATGGAAAGTGGTAAGCTCTTTGTCAGTGGAAGTATTCAAGCTGAGACTGGACAGTCATCTGTCTGGGATTTTACAGAGGAAATTATTCCTGCCTTGGATGAGAGACCAGACTAAATAACCTTTCATGTTCCTTCCAACTCTAAGGTTCTATAAAAAGAAGGGTAACAATTGCCCTGCTACTGGGGCCCAGCCTTCTACCTGAATCATTTTCAGAGACCAACAGGCAGGCCTTTGATCCTTCCCCAGCACTAGTCTCTCTTGCTGACTTGGCAGAGATCCCTCAAGAATTGTTCCCCTAGGCCAGGGCAAGGCTCTTCCCTCCCTTCCCCCTTCCCCATTAGAAAAACAAACAGGAATCTCCTGCTGGGCATTTGTCCCTTCCCCAGACATTTTGTAATCCTAGATGGCTGCACGTCTACTCCCTCCTTCCTCCCACTTTCAGTCCCCCCTCCACCCTCCTGGGCTGGACCAATAATAGACAGCAGGGCCTGGAAACACTTGGCAAGAAGATCTCATTTTGGCAGCAATGATGGTAGAGACAGCTCAAAACCACAACCAAACCCAAATCATTCTCCAATAATCAATATTCTGCTTTGGGGGACTTTTTTGTGACTGTTTCTTCTCTTGAATTGTATTTCCTTTCTCCATCAGGCATCCCAAAGAAGGTGGGTTCCAGGCCAGGGGGAGCTGGGAGCTCATGGGAAGATCATTCTCTAAGCAGTGGGTACTGGAGGGCCAGCCTGGAAGAAAATGCAGCAAATAAAATGAGACTTTACTCCTCCACTACCCACTACACTCAATCCAATCAGCCCATTAATTAAAGTACCGACTCTGGGTCAGTTGGTTGGTTGTTGATCTTCATTCTTGAAAAGGACCAAAATGGCACCCCTACGTAAGAGTTAAAGGACAATGTGTCCGACTGTGCGGATAAGACCAAGAGAAAATCAGAACCCTGCCGCAGGTTGAGTATATAATCCAGATGGATATTTGGAACGGAGATGTCTCTATATCTATACATCTCCCATTTCCTTTGAACTATGGCAATTGTTGTTTTGCTCACAGAGCGTTGTTGATGTGGGCCTGCAAGTTGGGTAGTCCCATAGTCCCATGCCAGCATCTCCCATGTCATACAACCGACAAAGTTCTTTGGAGAGACCTTGAGGATGCCCTTTTTTTCACTCCTTCCGACAGATACATGAGTGCTCGCCCTGTGTGAGTTCTCCATAAAACAACTTTTAGGCAAACGTATGTTTGGCGTTCAAATAACTCTGGTATTCCAGAGTTACTCTCTGCAATAGAGTGCGAATGCTTAGCACCTGAGCTCGAGAAAGGACCTCAGGGTCCAGGATTTTATCCCGTCAAATGTTCTTCAGCATCTTCCTAAGACAATTCAAATGGAAGCGATTCAGCTTTCTGACATGGCCCTGACATTATTGTCAGGCATACAACAATGAGATCAGCACAATGGCTCTGTAAAACTTGCATTTGTCATCTGTCTAACACCTCTGATCTCCTTCACTTTCCTTCAGAGCCTCCCAAAGCCTGAGCTAGCTCTGGTAATTCATGTGTCAACTTCATCATCTCTGTGTATGCTGCAGAAAAGTATATTGCTAATGTAAGTGAACTTGTCACCAAATTCAAAATTTCACCATTTGCTTAGAACCAAGGGTTCCACATACGGGTGACTGCTGCTGGCTGGTGGAGAATCCGTGTTTTCCTGGTGTTGATCGTTAGGCCAAAATTAGCCCAAGCAGCTGGGCAACAATCCATACTTAGGTGCATCTCGGCTTCAGAGGCTGCATTGAGGAGACAGTCATTTGCAAACAAAAATAAAGGTCATGTACCAACTCTCCTTCCTTCCAGTTTAGTCTTGGCTTGTAGCCTTTCAAGTTAAATAGTTCACCAGCAGGGTGCCAAGTCACCTTGATGCTGTGTTCATCCTCACTGAAGGCACCTGATAACATTGCCAGAAATACTTTGCTAAAAAACATGGGAGCAAGCACACAGGCCTGCTTCCCTCCATTGGAGACTGGGAAAGTGCAAGAGCATTGCTCATAATCCAGAATGGAGGCAAGCAAGCCTAGAATACTGATGTAGTTCTTCACATAATTTCCCATAAGCCCTCACAAGTGACAGTATCAAAGACCTTAGACTGATGAATGTTACGTACAGAGCTCTGTTCTTGGCTTCTTCTGGGGCTGTCGGGCAGCAAATGTCATATCAACCATTTCTGAAGCCGCACTAGCTCTCGGGTAAATGGTCCTCTTCCAGTGAAGGATCAGCCTATTAAGAAGGACTCTGACAAGAATCTTGCCAGTGAAGATTGAGAGAGAAACCCCTCTGTGATGATCACAGGATAATCTATTTCCTTTACCTTTATAGAGATGGACAATGGAAGTATCCTTGGGGATAACCTCCTCTATATATGACAATATAACACAAAAGCTTTTGTAGAAACAGTGATCCTTTTCTGCCATTGACTAGCTATATAACCGTGAAGGGTTTGGACCAGATGAATCCTTAAGGCTCTAAATCAACTGTACTATACTTAAAAATAAATCCTGACCCTTCTGATGGTGAACTACTGATATTTCTAAAGTATCTGTAGCTTGATCATACTCCTCCATCACCTCCCAATTCCTATCTCATTCTCCTCCATTTTTTTTTTGAAACCTTTCCTCATAACCAATTGAGTCCATTTATCGGCAATGTATGAAAACGTGGGTGCTCTTCGGCTCTCATGACAGCCTCCCAAACACTGAACCAAAAAAATATTCTGGTCCACGATAGAGAAGCACATGTGAACTAGGTGGTTGCTGTTTGACTTCCCAGTCCAAGGGGACTGTAAAGCAAGATAATTTACACCAGCAGTTTCCCCCCTTGCTTATCAGGCAAAATTGCTACTTATCGAAGGCACACAAGTGACTAGTTCTTTACAAGGCCACTTCCCAGTATTATATAAGCACTTAATCATCCCCTGCCTCAAGCTTATTCCAAGACTCCAAACTTAACATGGATCAAGTCCAAGACTGGGGGTTGACCTCCATGAGGATTAATTCTTATCTTTGGTTCATTGCCACCCTCTGGATTTGCTCCAGAAACATCTCTAATATACTGTGGCTCAAACTTCGGCCTCCCCAAGCGAGGATATTAGAGTCCCCAGTTCATGTACAAATACTCAAGGTATCCAATACTCATTGGGTTCAGGACAGCCGCTGTTTCATCGCCCAAAAGCCACAAAAGATACATAGGAAATCATCAAACACTCAATATACCTGGCACCATGCTAAATGCCCAGGATACAAAGAAAGGCAAAAATTAGTTCCTGTTCTCAGAGGGCACATGTATGATTGAATGGAAACAATAGTTGTTTGTGAACAGTGCACAAACAAGCTATAGGCAGGATAAGTTGTAGATAAGCAACAGAGGGAAGGCACTTAGTGTAAAAAAGAATTAAAAAAAAAAAAAGGCTTCTGGAGCTGAGATTTAAAGGAAAGTAGGAGGCCAGGAGGTAAGGAGGACAGTCCAGGTGTGAAGAGTACAGCCAGTGAAAATAGCCTCAAAGGAGATGTAGTGAGAAAAAGAACAAGAAGGCAGCCACTGGATTGAAGAGTGTGTGAGGAGGAATAAGACTGGAAAGGTAGGAGGGGACTGGATTATGAGAGGCTTTGCATCACAGAGAATTTTTGATTTGATCCTGGAGGTGATAAGAAGCTGTGGTTGTTCAGTCTTGTTTGACTCTATAAACAAAGGTGGTCTTTCTAAGCAAAGATACTAGAGTGGTTTGCCATTTCCTTCTCCAGTTCATTTTACAGATGAGGAAACTGAGGCAAACGCAAATTAGGCTCAGAACTTTTGGCTCAGTCAAGCTTAAATTTGGATCTTTGCAACTCTTTCTCCGCCCCACCCCTCATTCCCTTTGCTTCCAGATCTGATCTTTATGGCCAAGAGAAACAAGTAAATTCCTCTTTGACATTACATGTCCACTCCAAGTCTTTTCTACTCCAGGCCAAACCTTCCCAGTTTCCTCACTTAATTCTCATGTAGAATGACCCTCCACTACCCTGGTTGCCCTCTTCCAAATGCTCCCCAACTGATCAATAGCTTTCCTAAAATGCAGCACCATGAACAACTCTCTAGATACTCCTGCAGAAATAGTGAGCCTCTCACCTCCTTATTCCTCAAAGTTGTATCTCTGTCTATTAGTCAGTTAAAGAGCATTTATTAAATGCCTTCTGTGTGCTAGACAAGGTGCTAAGTGCTAGGAATATAAAGGCAAAGGTCTAGCACTGGGGTCAAGCAGCAACAATCATTTTTCCCTTTAACTTTGTTCATAATCTTTTAAAAATTTTGAAAATAGCTTTTTATTTTCAACACACATGCAAAGATAGTTTTCCCTTTTCCTGATGGTGAACTACTGATATTTCTAAAGTATTTGGTAGCTTGATCACAATCCTCCATCTCTTCCCCATTCCTATCTCATTCTCCTCCATTTTTTTTTTTTAAACCTTCCCTCCTAACCAGTTGAGTCCATTTATGGGCAATGTACACTCTCTCTCTCTCATGACAGCCTTCCAAACACTGAACCAAAAAATAGATTCATCTTTGCAAAACCTGCCTTCCCCCCACCCCCTCCCCTGGACAGCAAGTAATCATGAAGCAGGGACAATCTAAAGGGGAGACCACCGGCCAACCCCAAACTAGGCTGGAGACAGCATTTCGGCTTTGATAGATATCTGATATTGATCATGGGATCATAGATTTGGTGATGGGAGGTCCTTGGATGTCACCATCATTCTGCAGATGAGGAAACTGCACTTTCTTTGAGGTTAAGGGATTTGCGAGGGGTCCAACAGTAATAGGAGCCAGCGCTCTAACCACTGCACCACTCAGCCGTCGAACACGTGTCCCAGGGGAACCTAGTAGTAGATTCGCAGAAAGACTTTGCAACAAGCGCGGGTCGAGGTGTCCTTGCAGCCTCGGATGCGAGGGAAATCCTTCGTGCCTTTGCCGGACCCAGGGAAGCTCCCGTTTCTCTTGCCCAGCAGCTCCCTGGAAAGGGAAGCCGAGACGTCACTTCACTTTCTCTTTACAAGTTTGACAACCGGGGAAATCCCAACAATACCCGCCCCCTACCACGGAGCTTTCTTAATGCTGATTGGTTGGTCCAGATCAGAATGGCAGCCCGTTGGACCAATAAAAGCACGATTAGGGCAAGCGCTTGGGTAAACAAACCTCTAAGCTACTCGGCGCCTCGGGCTCCTCCCCCACGTGGGGACCGTATTAGTCCCTGAGCCAATCCCGGGTCCGGATGGACGTAGTCTGGTTTTAGCCAATCAGTGACAAATTTTGCGTAGTGGTTATGCTCCACCCCAGGGGGGTACCCTGCCAGAAAACCCGAGTGCCGGAGTGAGGGGGCGGAATGACGTTTACAATAACCAACCAGCAGCAGGGATGGCCCAACCGAGGAGGTGGGGAGATCCTCGCGTTTCGACCAATCCGAAACAGGGATTCTCCGTCTCTGGGGCTGAACGGCAGCCCCCTCGACCCAATGGGGCCAGCGGGGTGGCCAGCGACGGCCAATAGGGCGGGCGCGGGGGCGGGGCGCAAGGCGAGTGTGCTGAGTGTGGTAACGGAGCTAGTGGCATCGGCGGCAGCGAGGGCAGCTGGAGTAGCGAGGGCTCCGGAGCTCGGGCTCCCCTCTTGGTGCTTGAGGGCCGCGGCGGCTGTGGCAGGGACGGCGACGAGGGCGGCGGACTCCTGGCGGGCGGAGAAGCCTCTTCTTGTCCCAGGTGAGCAGGGGCCTGGCGGCGCGAGTTGCTCCGCTCCGGCCACTGGGGCGCCCCCCACCGCGTGCTCCCGGACTCGGCGCGCGCTCTCCCCGGCTCCGCGTGTGCGCGCCTTGGCACGAGCGCCCCTGAGGCAGGTGGGGAGGGGAGGGCAGTGGCGCGGGCATGCGCTCGGGTTCTGGGACGGCGGCGCCCGCGCGGGCTCCGGTCCCCCCCATGCCAGGCTTCCAGGATGCCTCACCCCGGGTTCAAATCCTGCCTCTGGCCATTTATCTTGACCAAGTCTTTTAGTACCTCCCTCGGCCTCAGTTTCCTCATCTGCTAAGCGGGGAGACTAGATCCCAGGATTGCTGAAGATTTAGTGCAAAAACTTTAGAGGTCCTGCTGGGAGGAAACTGAGGTTCAGGACCACAAAGCCAGTAAGAAGTCCAAGGCAGGCTTCGGACCCACGACTACCCTTGGCTGCTGGTCTCTACGCGTCTGCCAGCCCCTTAAGTGCATGCTCATCCCTGAGCTCTCTTCCCCAGGGAGTCAGGAGCTCAGACACTTTTTCAGGTTGGGGAGCTTAGACAGCAGTCAGAGAGACTGCCCCCAGCCACCCTTCCCTTCTCTCTTGCTGATGGGGCAGCCCCAGGCTACGAGAACTGACCCGGGTGCCCTAAAGTGGTCAGGAACGAACCTCGAATGTTGTGTCCCCCAATTCTGCCCCCTCCAAATGCGGCCGCCCCGATAGCGAGGTGGTCCCGTCCTGGCTGCTTTAAGAGTGAGGGGCTGGCGGGCACGTGCTCTGCCATGACTGGGGTGGCCCCTTGCTGGGGGCAGCATCGGAGGGGGGGGTCATACAGATCCCCTATAAGGTCATTCCGAATTTCCCAACTGGCTTTGCCCGACCAAAGTGTTCATCCAGCCACGAGACCAGGCGGGTGTTGTTTTGTTTTAGTGGAATGAGATGTGGAGTGGGGGCTAAATAGAAGCCTTATGGGGTTTTTCCCTTGTAGTGTTTTTGTGAAAACCCTGCTTTGTGCTCTTAAAGCAATCACGGCTTTGTCTCCGGCTTTACCAGGCGCATCTAGGCTGTCCCAGCGTGGTGGCAGAATGGGAGCAGGGGGGAGAATAACAGGGCGGGGGGGGGGGTATCCTCCCGTTTGTCCCTGTCAGAGCCGTTGGATGCCGGGAGGATGCCCTTGCTGCCTCTCACTTGTATTCCCACACGCTTGCGTTTGGCTCTTTTAAGGAGATTTTAGTGAGACAAACTCAGGAGCGCGGTTGGCAGTACCGTTCATAATTATTATCGTCAAATAAAGAGCATCTGAACAAGCTGGCTAGGTTTGAAGGGGGCGCAGCGGGCTGTAGGACGATCGCCTCATGTTAAACGCGGGTCTTGGGCTCCAAAACTCCAATTCTGTGACGGGTTTTTTATCATTTAAAAGGGGCAGGGCGTGCTGCAAGCCAGACCGGCTGGACTTCCCATGAGGAGCTCCGAGCTGTGAAGGGGCTGCTCTGGGATCCACTGGCCCGGCCATACCTGCCCCGCTCTCAGTGACCACTGCTTGCGCAAGGTTCTTGAATTATCACGTTTAACCCTTATGTAGGTGAAGTCCTTCCCCACAGGAAAAAGTCCTGCAGAGCTGTTTGCTTGCGGCTGGATTTTGGAAAGCTAATTGCAGGAGCCCGTTTGGGGCTGGCCCGGACCAGCCCTGTCGTTGTCCAGACCAGGGAGCTGACTGGTCCAGAAACTCAGTGACTTCATACCTGTGAGAAATGACCGAGCCTGAATTTGAACCCAGGACTTCTCACTCCAAATCCAGGCCTTTTTCTGCTTTTCCCCACTTGTTAAAGTAACCTCATGCTTTGGTTCACAGCAGAATATTTAACTCACATTAGCCCAGGTGAAAAATTCTCAAGTCAGACATTTCCTCATGGCTTTGATGAAGGCCATTTATTTTGACAGTAGCTAGTCTGCCCTCCCCCCATCCTTTTCTACTCTGAACTTCTGTGCAAGGATCGTGTTCATTTGATGTTTGCTGCAAGTTTTAGATTTCTGTGTCCATGTGACATCTTCGGCACCCTTCGACTGAGCTGTGCTGTCCCTTGTATTTGGGGAGATGCTGGAGCAGTGCGTTGTATGTCCCGAAAGCCTGTCCTTCCAGTCCATCTGGTTTTCAGAGTAATCCTCAAAACACAAGCTTCTGCTTATCGTGCCCTGGAGAAGGGAGGACATTGCCTGCAGCCCCCAAGCCGGCCTAGTATTCAGCCCCGCACTGTCCAAGCAGCGAGAGCCCCTTTCCAGATCCCCTCTGCTCCTGCACTCCTTTGTCACTGAGCAGGACCCCAGCGCTTTTTCTAAGTCCGTGCTTCCACCTTCCCTTTGCTCCACATTCCAAGTCGTTCCAGCTCCAGGCTTGGGTGAAAGTGCCAGGAACAGACGTGTGGGCTTTATACCTGTTGTAAACTTTTTGAGCAGCCAGATCAGAGAATCTGGAAGGCTGCCTGAGACTGGCTAGTCGGGTCTGTACCTGAGCAGCTTTCATTTCTGTGGCATCCAAACTTTACTTGAGGATCTGGTGATGCTTCAACTTCTGGAGAGCTCAGAGAGGAAGTTTTCCCTTATTATGTGTCCCCTAATTCAGCTGTCTTGGACCAGAAGAGCAACTCTGCTCATCTCTCATTTCTGGTTCTCTCCCTTCCCCCCTAGTCTTCTTTTCTCCACACTAAGCGCCCCTAGTTCCTTCAACCGATTCTCCTTTGACATGGTCTTGAGTCCATCTTTTGGTCCCCCATTATCCTCCATGCCCTCCTCGGACAGTCACCAGCTTCTTAGGAGCTCCATTCTTCAAATGCCACATCCCAGCTGGCGTCAGTATTCCATTTCTGCTGTTACCACAGGGGATTACTTCCTTTTTTAATGCAGCCTAAGATCATGTTGGTGTTTTGGGCTTGCCATATCATACTCCTGGCTCAGACTGAACTTGAAATCAACTGAAACAGGTTTTTCCCAGGCATACTGCTATCTTATCTTGCTTCCTTTATCTACTATTTGTGAAATGGATTTCTTGAAATCACATAAAATTTTCATTTGTCTTAATTATCTGTATCATGAAATTGAACAATTATTTATTCTCATGATGTTTTCTACATTTTTTTACATGGGTTAGTCTTGGTTCTCTAGAGAGAATGCCAGTTTCTTCACAAAAAATAGAGATCAGGTTGTCACAGGCCTAGCCTAGTGTTTAGCACATAGTAGGCGCTTCTAAAAGTTTATGATCAATTAATAAAAAGTATCCATCAATGGAGAATTTGGGTCTTATTCTTATTTAAATATATTAAATTGTTAGATAATTATTTTTGTCTCTTGCACCAGATAGCTAACTTTAGAGACTATTTTATTTTATTAAAGCTTTTTATTTGCAAAACATATGTATGGTTAGTTCTTCAACATTGACCCTTACAAAGCTTTCAGTTACAAATTTTCTCCCCTAGTCCCCTCCCCTCCCCTAGATGGCAGGAAGTCCACTACATGTTAATTATATTAAAATATTTGACGAGTCGAATATATGTATACATATTTCCACACTTTTCTTGCTGTTCAAGAAAAATCATATAGAAAAAAAAATCTGAGAAAGGAAACACAATGCAAGCAAACATCAATAGAGAGCATGAAACTGTTAAGTTGTGGTCCACATCTCATATCCCTCTCTCTGGGTGTTTATGGCTTTCTTTACTGAACAATTGGAACTGGTTTTAATCATTTCATTGTTGAAGAGAGTCATGTCCATCAGAATTGATCATCATATAGTATTGTTGTTGCCGTGTATAATGTGATCTCCTGGTTCTGCTCATTTCACTCAGCATCAGTTCATGCAAGTCTCTCCAGGCCTCTCTGAAATCGTCCTGCTGGTCGTTTCTTACAGAGCAATAATATTCCATAACATTCATATACCATAATTTATTCAGCCACTCTCCCATTGATGGGCATCCCTTCAGTTTCCAGTTTCTAGCCACTACAAAAAAGGGCTGCCACAAACATTCTTGCACATGTGGGTCCCTTTCCCTCTAAGATCTCTTTGGGATATAGGTCCAATAAAAACACTGCTGGGTCAAAGGGTATGCACAGTTTGATAACTTTTTGAGCATAGTTCCAAATTGCTCTCCAGAATGGTAGGATCCGTTCACATTTCCACTAACAATGTATTAGTGTCCCCGTTTTCCCATATCCCCTCCAACATTCATTATCTTTTCCTGACATTTTAGCCAATCTGACAGGTGTGTAGTGGTACTTCAGAGTTGTCTTAATTTGCATTTCTCTGATCAATAGTGATTTGGAGCACCTTTACATATGACTAGAAATGGTTTAATTTCATCATCTGAAAATTGCCTGTTCATATCCCTTGACCATTTATCAATTGGAGAATGGCTTGAATTCTTATAAATATGAGACAGTTCTCTATATATTTTAGAAATGAGGCCTTTATCACCATTAAATGTAAAGATGATTTCCCAATTTCTAATCTTGTCTGCATTACTTTTGTTTGTACAAAAACTTTTTAACTTAATATAGTCAAAATTATCTATCTGGTGTTCAATTAAGAGTTCAAATTCTTCTTTGGACATAAAGCTATTCCATCTCCACAGGTCTGAGAGGTAAACTATCCTATGTTCCTTTAATTTGCTTATAATATCATTCTTTATGTCTAAATCATGAACCCATTTAGATCTTATCTTGGTATGTGGTGTTAGGTGTGGGTCAAGCCCTAATTTCTTCCACACTAGTTTCCAATTTTCCCAGCAGTTTTTGTCGAATAGTGAGTACTTATCCCAGAAGCTGGGGTCTTTGGGTTTATCAAACATTAAATTGCTAAAGTTATTGCCTAGTTTGTCCTGTGATTCTATCCTATGCCACTGATCGACTGCTCTGTTTCTCAGCCAGTACCAAATGGTTTTGATCACTGCTGCTTTATAATATAATTTTAGATCTGGTACAGCAAGGCCACCTTCATCAGTCTTTTTTTCATTAATTCCCTTAAAATTCTTGACCTTTTGTTCTTCCAAATGAACTTTGCTACTATTTTTTCTAGATCTGTAAAATAATTTCTTGGGAGTTTGATTGGTGTGCCACTAAATAAGTAGATTAGTTTGGGTAGTATTGTCATTTTTATTATATTCGCTCGGCCTACCCATGAGCACTTAATGTTTTTCCAGTTGACTAGGTCTGACTTTATTTGTGTGGAAAGTGTTTTGTAGTTTAGTTCATATAGTTTCTGACTTTAATTTGGCAGATAGATTCCCAAATATTTTATCCTATCATCTGTTATTTGGAATGGAATTTTTGTATCTCTTGCTGCTGAACTTTGTTGGTAATATATAAAAATGCTGATGATTTATGTGGATTTATTTTTTATCTTGCAACTTTGCTAAAGTTGTGAATTGTTTCTAGTAGTTTTTTAGTTGAGTCTCTAGGGTTCTCTAAGTATACCATCATGTCATCTGCAAAGAGTGATAATTTGGTCTCCTTATTACCTACTCTGATTCCTTTTATCTCTTTTTCTTCTCTTACTGCCAAAGCTAACATTTCTAATACAGTATTAAATAGTAATAGTGACAGTGGGCAGCCTTGTTTCACTCCTGATCTTATTGGGAATGGTTCTAGTTTGCTTAGAGACTATTTTAAATTAATAAGGACAAGGACATTCATTTGATTCATTTCAGTTTATATTTCTTAACCAAGATGGATGAGGAAATTTAATTGGAATTCTAGTAAAAGCTGTAGTTGAGTATGGATTGAATTTCATTGAGTAGCCAGCCATTCCACAAAAGGGAGTTCTATCATGTGACTTCTCTGATGTAGGGGAATTTGGTAGTAGAGATGTCTATATTTCCTTATTCCCAGAGGAATAGGCAGTTGGCTTCTCTAGCTGTTTGTATGTCAAAGACTATGGGTTCCATTATGTGGACCATCGCAGTTTCGAAATTTAGTTTTTATTAAAAAAAAAATCTGTGATCACATCCTAGGTCATAGGACCATAGATTGAAACCTTGAGAGTCAAATAGTTCCTTTCATTTTATAGATGAGAGAAAAGAGATCTTGAGAGGGGAAAGGGCTTTGCAGAGAGAGGATGAGGCAGAGCAGAGGTGGAACATGGGCTTTCTGACTTCGGGTCACTGAATTCTACCATCCAGGACTTTTAGGAGGCTCTATGTGCTTTTCCTGGGGAAGTTACCTTTTTTTTTTTTCTTAATTGTGTTTTCATTTGAAAGATGAAAAAGGATTTTCAAGAAAGACTACCAAAATGGTCAAGGAATTAATACTTGGAACCAGAAATGGTTCAAAATAGATCAAAAAAGAGCTACTTGTAGTTATATAATTTGAATGCTGAAATCTGTTTAAATGGAAGTCTCATCTTGCTGGGCTGGGGGGCCCATTGTTGGTTCTCAGTTGATGAGCTGCTCCTATTTCCGCCTGAACTGTAATGACTAACTTTCTGTCACCTTGCCAGGGCAATGTGCTCAGCATTATATGAATTGTATGTTCCTGGGAGATGGGGCACGGTCACAGTTTTTGCAGACAATGTTTTATGATTAGTGGAAGTTAAGGTGATCAAAGGCGTGCTACTTAATTGTTTGAGGAGTTTCACAAACCTTTGGATAGAGAACATTTTCTTCTGTATGTGTATGAATCTACATGTATTAATATCTCTCAGTGCTTTTGTAAGTATATGTATTCCCCACTGCTTTTGTTTTTTTTTTTTTTCTGGAAGTTTTCTTCTCCAAATTCTGTCGTTGTAAATGAATATAGCATTTGATTGTTTTTTGCTAAATTTTATTACAGATTACTCAGCTACACAGGACCTTCATTAAAGTTTGATATCTTGTTTTTAATATGTATGAGAAGCTATGATAATCCTCTCTATGTATGTCAGTATTAATAAGGTTGTGGGGAAAGCAGATAACTTTATTTCCCATGGAAGCAGCTGTGGAGAAATTGTGATCTACTATTGATAAGTGCTAAGATGTCACATTCTCACTTGTTTATGAACTTTAAAAATGAATTCCAAGTGAGGTTCAGAGCAAGAGTGCAGATCAGAATTAAATTATTGACAGAAAGATTTTTTTAAATGGGACTGAACCAGTATAGGAATTAGGGACAGAACCTTTTAGAGTTCCTGACAGCATAGGGATTTGGGGGTGGGGAGAACATGTTTGAGAAACTCTTGATGACTTTTGAAGATTGTTTCTTTGGAGCACTAACATTTTGTTTGAATAACAGACTCCTACCTCCTACTTTAAAACATCTCTCATCTCTGTAAGTGGGGGACCAATCGATTGGGTTAGTACATCCATGTAATATTCAGGACAGATCTTTCAAGTTGAGTCAAAGAGCTTTTAGTCAGCCACATTTATTATGCACCTACCATGTACCACACATTATGCCAAGTGCTAGGGGTACAAAGAAAAGCAGCAACATTTCCTGATCTCGTCCAGTTCAGAATCTCACAGGAGAGACAACATCTGCTAATAGTAGCTAGGAGTTCTAGGCTGCTTGAAGGTGACCTGGTTTACCCGCCATTACTGTTACTACCTCCATTTCCCATAGGGGGGTCCTGGGGAAGACAAGTGAGCACGGCCCCTCAGGTTGTCTGAGGCTGGAGATGTGCTATCTGTCGTGACGGCCAACCTCGTTTAGGTATGGCATAATTGGGGATAATGACAGGGGGAAGGCAGAAGAAGGAATTTTATCTGGGACCTGAAAGAAGCTGGAGAAGCATTCCAGACACAGGGCTTGACAGGTCAGAATGCCTGGAATCCGCAGTTGGTTCGAGGCAGGGAAAGGCCCTAAGGAAGGTCAGCTGTGGGCCTGGAGGAAAGGGCGAGACTGGGCAAGAAGGTCAGGGCCAGAATGGCTTTACCAACCCAGGCAGTGTTCTATGTGCTGATCCCCAGGCAGGTTGTTGAATAGATGGGGACATTGTCAGACTTCTGGTAGCTGAGGAGATCTCTGATGTGCTGGAGGGGGGAGGGACTCATGGGAAGACCACCGTGATGGGGGTGCCCCAGACCAGGGGCACAGGTGAGAGACCTGCTGGGAGCTGGCAACCGACTGGCCGGGCCAGAGAGGGAGGAGCCAAGGAAAACACCTGGATGTTGAGTCTGGGCAACTAGGGAAGTTAGGAAGAGGATGTCCAGAGACATCTGGGTGTAAGACCGAGTGGAGCTCAGCCAGGAGGTGCCGCTTTAACAAGTGGATCTGAGCGTCAAAAGCATCGAGATCATCACTGTATCTATGGCCGCTGACAGGCTTCTTCCTGAAATAGTGTGGAAGGCAGAGAAGAGGGCCCAGGACAGAGCCTGACCTGGAGGGAGAAACTGCAAAGGAGACTGAGAAGGACAGGCCGGGAGAGAGCTGGGACCGGGAGCCCTGGAGAGAAGAAGGCGGGCAGGGAAAGAGAGCACTCCCGTTGGAGAGGGCTGAGAAAAGGCCTTGGATTTGCCAAAATTAAGCGACCACTGCTGACTCGAAGTCAGAAGCCAGATTGCAGAGTTCTGAAGAGAGGAGAGGAAAGGAAGCGGAGGCACCTATGGCAGCTGGGCTTCTCCAGAAGAAGGTGGGGGTGATGGGTGTGTGAGGATGAGGGAGACCCGGGCGTGTTTGTGGGGAGCGAGGAGGCGGCCAGGAGAGACTGAAGATGGTGACATCTGGAGAGAGGGAGGGGAACGGTGGGCATGGAGAAGGTGATATATTTATTTCTATTCTAGTGACCAGGTGGGTAAAACTTTGTCTGATGCGCATGTGAAGCTTCCATGCTGTCCAGATGGTATTGCAAAAGGAGCTCCACCATGTAATTATTAATAAATTAACTTACTAAAGTTTGAACGGGTAGGGTTCTCTTTCCTCTGCTATAAAACGGATTTAATTTTCCTTTTATGTGGTATTTGCTCACCTGCCAGTTGGATAGTTCGAGCTGGGCGGCCCAAAGAGCGCCTTCTGGCTGGGCTCTGCTTCTCCCTCCTTCCCCCTGCCCTTTCTGTTGAGGGCTCCACTGTTGTTTACATTCTCCAGGTTCACAGTTTGAATCATCTTTGACTGTTGCTTCTCCATCTCTCCTGGAATTAGTCCTTGGCTCCCCTCAAGTGCTGCTTCTGATAGCAGCCCTTGCTTGACCTCTCTCCCTAACTCCAAATGCCTTGTACAGGTTTTTTGCTTCTCTTTGTCCACTCTTTAGCTCAGTGCAGGACAGGAGGCTTCTCCAGGGCAAGGCAGGTCCACTTTTGCAAGTTTCCCCCATGCATTGTGCCAGGGTCCCTGGGCCTCTGATTGGCTAAGGCTCATCACTTCCAGCCTGACCCCAAGTTTTCTCTTCGTGTTCTCCTGTGGTCCAGGCTCTGCCTCCTGCCATCAGCTCTGCCAGCAGCAACCTAATCATCTTCACCATTTCTGGAAAAGATATGTCAAATAATTGTTCTGTGACTCCTCTCCCTCTCCCCATGATTTATTTACAGACTCCCCTTTTCTGCCTTCGCTCTCCCAGATGTGTGGTGGTCTTCTGTGAAAAAGTAAACTTGAGAACAGGGCTCGGCTGGCCTTTTCTGTTAGCATTATTAGTGCTTAGCATAACACACCTGGCACATAGCAGTACCTAATAAATGCCAGTTGAATGAATGAGTAAAAGTGTTACTTTTATTTAGTGGAGAAAACCCACATGCTTTCTTTTAAAAGGCCCTAAAATAGTGATGAGATTAAAAAAAAATTGTTTTCAAATGTTAAGTAAAGTTTTGGGTACAGAATAACAGGAATGGGCTTCAAAAAGACTGCACTTAGTTTTTATACTAACCTGGTTGGCTATCAGCAACCCAAAGCATAATTAATCTGTCAGTGGCTTACAGAGTGAATTGGATAGAGTTTGTTTGGATTCAATTCTTTTCTTCTCCCTCTATACTATTTTGCTTGATGATATCATTAGTTCCCATGGATTCAGTGATGATCTTTATGCTGATAATTTTCACTTTTCCTCATCCAGCTCTGACTTGTAATCTTTTCTTTTTTTCTTAATTTTTAAAAGAAATAATAATAGCTTCTATTTTTCAAAATACATGCAACAATGGTTTTCAACATCCACCCTTGTAAAACCTTGTGTTCCAAATTTTTCTCCCTCCATCCTCATCTCTCCCTACACCTAGACAGTAAGTTATTCAGTATAGGTTAAACATGTGCTGTTCTTTTTTTTTTAATAATAGATTTTTTAATTTTCAAAATACATGTAAAGATAGTTTTCAACATCCACCCTTTCAAAACCTTGTGTTCCCAATTTTTCTCCCTCTCTTCCCCTCACCTTCTTCTTCTAGATAGCAAATAATCCAATATAGGTTAAACATGTACAATTTTTTCTAAATATTTCCACATTTTTCATCCTGCACACACACAAAAAAATCAGATCAAAAAGGGGAAAAACAGCAAACTACAGGAAAAAAAGTGAAAATACTATGTTAAGAGGCATATTCAGTTCTCATAGTCCTCTTTCTGGATACCGATGGCTCTCTCCATCACCAGTCTATTGGAATTGGCCTGAAACACCTCATTGTTAAAAAGAGCCAAGTCCATCACAGTTGATCAGCACATGATCCTGCTGTTGCTATATATGATGTTCTCTTGATTCTACTCACTTCATTCAGCATCAGTTCATGTCTCTCCAGATCTTTCTGAAATCATCCTGCTGATCATTTCTTATAGAACAATAATATTCCATAACATTCACATACCATAATTTATTTAGCTATTCTCTAATTAAAGGACATCCACTCATTTTCCAGTTCCTTGCCACTACAAAAAAAAAAAAGACTGCTATAAACATTTTTGCACATGTAGGTCCTTTTCCAAAAGCTTTTTTATGATCTCTTTGGATCAAAGAGTATGCACAGTTGGATAGTCCTTTGAGCATAGTTCCAAATTGTTCTTCAGAATGATAGGATCAGATCACAACTCTACCAACAGTGTATTAGTGACTGTTTTCCCACATTCCCTCCAACATTTATTATTATCTTTTCCTGCCATCTTAGCCAATCTGTGGGTAATAGTACCTCAGAGTTGTCTTAATTTTCATTTCTCTAATCAATAGTGATTTAGAACATTTTTCATGTGACTGGAAATGATTTTAATTTCATCATCTTAAGACTGGCCATTCATATCCTTTGACCACTTATCAATTAGGGAATAGTTTATATTCTTTTGAGAGGTGCTTCTCTTGGTTTTCCATGAAAAGCTTAAGAAATGTTTGTTGATTGAGTCAGCATAACTAAGTAGAAGTTTGATTTTTCTTGTTCTTCTGTATCCAGTAATCTTGATATGAGAAACTTGAAACAGGAATGCTGTTTTTGTTAATGGACAGTTAACATTCTCGCTTCAGAAATCGCTCTTTAAAATCCATTGTTATCCCATTTTCCAGCCTTAGTAATGTATACCAAATATCACTGACTTTTTCTTGGATAATTCAGGATTGGGATGGATGCCTGAGGGTCATCATCATGAAGATCCTTAAAGATTACCAGTTCTGGAATGTAGCAGGATAGGTTATCAACCCACATTTTGGCCCAAGAATTTTTCTTAAGTCCTTGATAAAACTTGTTTTCTTGTCACTTATCTCTTTCTCCTTTAAGTTAGAGCTAACAGAAGAGTAGTCCAACAAATGAAATGAAAGATTTGTCTTTAAATTGAATATCTGCACTTAATTTATCAAGATAAAATGCACCATCCTTAGTTTAGCCCCTAGAGAAAGAAGCAATCTCATTTTTGTGCTGGGTGCTAATAACCATATGACAAAAACAATTCTTAGGAAATTTAGTATTTGAGAAGTACTAGAAATGTGCAAATTGGAGCAAAAAGACAATGGAAAATCCATCTGTCTACTGCCAGTATATGGAATTGATGTAATGATTGACTTCATTATCAGTGATGCTCCAGAGCCCCTTTTTTATACTCAGGCTGCTAGGAGAGCAGCCAAAAATCAGCCCCATATTAAGTGGAATGTTTGCAGAATCCAGGAAGGGGAGAATCGTTTGGTGTATTTCTGCTGCCTTGTTTGGTATTTGACACATTCCCAATAAATTTGTGTTGTGTTTGATTTATGGGCTCCACAGGATGGAAGATGTAGAGCAAGAAAGGACCTGATGGACTCTGGAGCCAGTCCGGAGGCTCAGAGAGGCCCAGTGGCCTGGGATTCAAACTCAGGCCCATCCCTCCTTGCAGCATCTCCGCTGTGTTCCTCTGGGCTCTGTTGAAGACCTTGTGGTACTATTGGGAGAGGGCTAGCTTGTGAGACTAAAGATCTCATACTGTGGGCCCCTTGGGTGGCTCCTGTGGCCCTTCTAGCTCTGGAGTCGAGGGTTAGGATGTGGGTCCCTGCCACGTTGTGGCAACAGTCAGAAGTTCTCAGGGCACCCAGATAACTGGCTGGGTAATAATACATTTTGATCCTCAGAGAATGCTAGGAGAGAGGAATGGGGGAAAGCACCTTCCCTGCGGGACTTCTCGTTTTGCAAGGAGGGAAGGGAGGCCCGCAGGAGCCACACCTGCCCGTTGTGGAAGCTCTTGGCTTCAGCCAGATTTTCCTGTCTGTTTGCTTCTCTGTGATGGAGTCTCCTGAGCTCCACTGCCTGCTACTGCTGGGCTCAGAAATGGCCTGGGAATCCCTGCCGGGCTAGCCTGGAGGGCTCTCTCACATCTGCCCTGGTTCCCCACCAGGGCCGGGGGTGCACCCTGCTGACCAGGAGGGTGGAGCTGGAGCCTGCTGTCTAGACACATCTGGCAAACCCTTCAAACCCGGGAATGTGATGTCAGAGTCGGATCTGGAGCCCGGCTGGCTCTGCCAGCAGCTCCACGTGTCAAGTGGAGGGGCTGGATTCTCTTCTCGGGGTCGGTGGGAAGCCCAGGGGGCTGTGCCAGTGGTGGAACTTGGACTACAATAATGCGGGCCTTGGCCAGGCTTTGCTTTCCTTCCCAAGATCTCAGGCCATTGTTCAGTGTCTGGGAGAACCGGGCTTCTTTGGGTGATTGTTTTTGTGAGTGAACCTGCATTGGATATTCTAGTTCCTGCCAGTACAGCACAGCCTGTGGTTCCTCTGCCACGCTTTCCCCCAGGCATGTAGCAGGGAGACAGGAGCAGCTTTCAGAAGCATCTTCTGTCTTAGGAAGTGGGTCTCCTCAGAGTACTTGGCAGGAGCCTTGCCAGAAGCTATTTCAACAGCTCCACATCTGTGCCAGGGTGCCCTGTCCAGGAGAGCCTTCAGCTGTTTACATTGTTATCTGGTTCTCACAGTGCTGGAACCGGTGTCACAAAGCGCCCCAAATTACTGGGTACTTAGTGGGTGGGGGTGGTTCTCCTTCTGAAAGTCGATGTAATAATGAGTCAACTTAGATTGATGATAACATCACAGACTAGTTAGAAAAAGCTCTTTACCCAATGTTCTTATGAAGGCTCAAAACTGGGTGTGAGGGGGAATGGAGGCTGCCTTGGCTTCTAGTGTCAGTTGAATGATGTCTCTTCACAAAAATGGGGAGTGGTCTGGGCTATTACTGAATTGGTTTAGGAGCCAGGACTTACATAGTGCTCTAAGCCTTTTTATTGGGGAGCCAGGTGGGTGCCGTGAGCTGTAGGGACACAGTAGGAGACCTTCAAGACGCTTTTGTAGCTCAACACAGATGCAACAGTGAGAGTGTGGAGAAGGTGGGGGGCTCTTGGAGCTCCCCTCCAGCTTGCAGGGTCAGACCACGTGGCCAGATTGCCCATAGACAAACTAGTGTGGCCCTAATATTCTAATCATTCAGCAGAAATTAGTCTTGATTATAAAGTAGGATAGGCTGCTGAGGAGAGGTCAGAAGGGTCATTTTGGTAGCTTTGTTATTTATTTGAAGCAATAGCAATTAGAACAGCATTTCTTAATTTCTTTTATTGGCTCTGCCATCAATTCATTCTGTGACTATATTAAAAATTCTTTACCCGGCCTAAAACTTGTTTTTTTTTTTTTTTTTAACATAAATTTGTTATTAAGCCGGGACCCAATTTGTGAAGAGGCTGTGTTTAGGGTGACAAAAAAGTTGTTTGAAACTCAAAATGTGTTTTCTAATTAAAAGGATTTATAAATCCACTCCAGCTGACATTTATCAGGGGCCTGCTATCTCTAAGGCACTGACTTAGGCCTGAAGACATAAGTAGATAAAGAATTTATTAAGCTCTTACTATGTGCCAGCCACTGTGCTAAGCACTGCAAATACAAATAATAGCAAAGGCTGTGCCAGCTTATGTTTGAATGGTGAAGGAAGTACATAAAGATCAGTCTACAAGCATTTATTAAACACCTATTTTGTACCAAGGAAGAGGGATGGGGGAATAAGTGAGCAGAGTCTGGATGGAGCAAGGAGAAAAGTGAGAGCAAGACTACCTTGGGCACTTCCTTTAGTGGGGGTTCTGGAAGAATTCTGCCCTCAGAAGGAGTGGCCAGGGCCTCGGCATCTTCCAGGATGGGCAGAGGTGAAGGTCAGGGAGTCAGGAGAGACCCCAGAAGAAGATATGTGGATCCCCCTCTCCCCAAAAACGTTAAAACCAATAACCAAAGATAGCCCCTGCTCTGATGCTTGGAGATGGTGCTTCAGGCTGGACATTTCCCCATGGGACAGCGTCTTGAAGGAAGCTTGGGATTCTTAGAAGTGGACTTGAAAGGGAGAGTTAAGAGGGCCAGCTTAATTGGAAGGCAGAATGGGAAGGAAAAGGGGAGTGGGCCTAGAAGTCCGTTCCCTCCTAATGTCACAGGGTTAATCTTAAACTGTGGGCCCAGTGTCTGTTCTGGGTGAATTGCTGTCCCAGAGCCTTTTCAAATTCAGGAAATTTGGGGTGTTTTCTCCCTGGGCCTCCCTGCCCCTGCAGAAGCTCTGCAAGTTATTAGAAATAGCTTGACTCAGAGGCTTCTGGCTCCTGTCATTGAACTATTTTAAGACAGTGAGTGTGGTTTGAAGAATAATTCTTATCGAATACAAATGTACCTCAAATTGGTAGAATTTTAGACAGTATCAGAGAAGAGATTTTTGGGGGACAGGAAGGCTGCCCACAGGTCACCTTTACTTAAGACAATGGACCTTTCCTTCTTTCTGCTCATTTTAGTTATCCTAAACTATTGCTGATTTCATAGCTTATCCCTTTCATTTTTGAACCCAGAGTTCAAATTATGTGCTTTCATAATGACTTCATGGCAGTGGGCCCTCAGGTGATTTGGGGGCAGAATGGAAGCAAGAGAGGAGAATTTGGAATTGTTGTAGTTACCTGTTACCTGCCAAGTTATTAGAAGGGTCTTGATTAGTAGAATGAAGCCAGTGATCCAAAGGTGGGATTGCTAGTTACATTATATTTAAAGATTCAGTCAGAGCTGTCTATAAGAAAGCTCACCAAGCAACCTTGAACAACTCCTTTACTTATGTGCTTATAATGCTCTTTTCATTCATCTTAGTAACTTTTTTTCCTGAAATGCCTGCTTCCTTGTTTTCAATATTTTCCCTTTATTTATTATTATTATTATTATTATTATTATTTAGCTTTTTACTGAGGCAATTGGGGTTAAGTGACTTGCCCAGGGTCACACAGCTAGAAAGTGTCTGAGATCAAATTTGAACTCAGGTCCTCCTGACTTCAGGGCTGGTGCTCTAACCACTGCACCATCTAGCTGCCCCTCCCTTTATTCTTAAAGTTAGTAAGATCTCCCTGCCATTTGCAGTAAGAATCACATTTATTTCAACATAGCTTCTATACTGCTGCATTTTGAGCCCACCAAAAGGTACTCAGTTGTAGTGGTAGGTGTCCAAAAAGTGGGGCCGCCATTTCTGTGTGTTCTTTCTCGGTTTCTGTGTATTCTCACTTTTCTTCGGAGGTAAAGATCCTTTTGTAAAGCCCCCAGGACATTACCAGGTGCTGATATTTACTTTGAAGGCATGTGTTGGAATGGAAAAAATGCTGGCCTACGAGTCAGGAGGCCCCGGCTCTGGCTCCAGCTCGTCGTGGGCTTTCCACCTCTGACTAAACATGTTCTACCTGCAGCGGTGGCCCGAAGAACAGCACTAACCTCACTGGGCTTTTGTAAGGACAAGAAAGGTTATGTTTAGAAATCATTTTGCAGATCTGTTGCACCAATGCTGCAGCCAGGGGCCACTCTAGAAGAGGCTAGATTCCGTTCAGTGTTTCTCAAATGCATGTTACGCTGAAGGCACTGGAGAAAATGATAGTTTCCTTGCATTTAAGGAGCTTATGTTCTGGCGTGAGTATGAGTAACTACAAGGTGAGCTGAAGAGGTGGAGACTTCCCGGATGCTGGCAGAGACAGCGGGGCTGGCCCGGCGACCTGCATGGGTCTGAATGGTTTGGCTTGTGAAGAACAGTCATGGGACATGAGCTCAGAGGGGTCAGAGGCAGCTGGCTCTGGAGAGCTGAATCACCAGGCAGAGGGCTTGAATTTTAATGGAGGGGTTCTGGGGAGCAGCTGGAGATTTTTAGAAAGGCTTTAGAAAGCCTTGTTCCTTTGGCCAGTTCTTTTGGTATTTGAGTCAGAATGATTACAGAGGGTGGAGGCTCTAGGCAGGGAGACCACTTTTGGAGGCTGCTAGAATTGTCCAGTGAAGAGTGTTGAAGGCCTGAACAAAGAATTATTGTCTTTAATAGGGCTTGACTTTGACAGCTAAATGCATGGGGAGGTGGAGTCCAGGGCGACATCAAGGTTTTGGACCTAGGTGCTAGTCTCAGTTTGAAACAGAACCTTTGCAAGATGAATAGATTATGAGAGTTACCTGTGTTTTTGGCCTCTGGAGTTGTGATTCCAGTGGGATATCAAGCCAGGGAGTTGAATGTGTGGGAGTTGGAATTCCTATGAAAGATTTTTTAGGGCTGTCTCTATAGATTGGAGAGTTATTTGCATGACATAGTAGAACTCTTGGGAATGGCTGTGACTGCAGAAAAAATACAGCAAGTATTTACTAAGCACTTACTATATATCAGGCACTAGGGCTAAGGGTTGGAAATACAAGAACATCAAAAAAATAATGTGAACATGAAAGCTCTCAAGGAACTTAGTTGAGAAGACAATATGGAAAAAAAAAAGTGTATCCTTGGACAGTTGTACAGAGTCTGATGGGAGAAGAGAAAGGGCCCCACCACAGAGTGTTGATTAGGAGATCCCTACACTTTAGGGGATATAGCAATAAAAATTAAGAAGGAATGATGAATTAAATAAGGGCCCCAGGAAGGGGCTCTTAGAGAGACAGTATCCAGATGGAGATAGTCAAGGGTCAAAAGTCAAAGGATGAGAAAAGGTGTTTGAGCTTGGCAGTGAAAAGGAAGAGACTTAAGGCAGTATCTTGAGGGGATGGCAAGGTCAAGAATGAGGCAGCTTGGAAGGAGCCAGGTCATAGCAAAACTCAAGATAGGAGAGAGGGGTTGAGTGGAGCTAGCACAGGAACAAGGCTGCGTTCAAAGGAGTCTCCTTAGTAAAGAAGAGGAGCACCTCTTTTTTTCAGAGAATGGCAAAGGAGGAATGAAGATGTGAGGGGAATTTTGGTGTGGAATAGAGGGTAGGAGAGAGTTTGGCAGGGACCCTCAGTTTTAACAAATTTTTGTATTATAGATTTGTCAAATATCCAGAAGCATGAACATAAATTGGATTGTGTATCAAATTATGAGTTTCCATTATTTAGTTTCTTACACTTATATTACATTTAACATAATAGTGATAAAACTAGGAGCAGCTAGGTGGCGCAGTGGATAGAGCACCAGCCCTGAAGTCAGGAAGATCTGAGTTCAAATGTGATCTTAGACATTTAACATTCCCTAGCTGTGTGACCCTGGGCAAGTCACTTAACCTCAATTGCCTCAGGGGAAAAAAAGAATAGTGATAAAACTATGCTGTTTGTAGCATCTTCTGAACTTTAAAATGGGCTTTCACTCATGCACTAACCCTATGGACTTGTCCCCTCAACTGACTGCCATTTTCATTCTCATCATCTCACATTTGAACAGAATCCAAGGGTATGTTTACATATGCTTTTATAATTACTGAAACTATAGCCTATTGTTAATTAGTGAATCAACTCTAAGCTTCTACTCCAGTTCATTAAATAGTGTTTACTTGATAAACTGTAGAAAATTTTTCTATATAAGCAGTTCTTCTAATATCTCTCTGAAGAAAAATCTTTAATCTCCTAAATTTAAAGTTAACATGAAAGCCATTGGCAATACAATTTATTAACTGTAATAAATTAGACAAAAAACAAAGCTATTTATACAGTGTTTCCACAGTGGGAACTATCACAGAGCGCCTCTAACCATCATTTGGCTACTGAGTTCTCAGTTCTGGAATATAGCTTTCCAAAATACAGTTTTGGAATATAGTCAAAGTTTTTCAAAAATTAACTTCCTGATGTTTGTTTGCAAAAGAGAGTTCTGGCCATCTTGGTGGCCTATTCCTATAATACCTGCTGCTAGGGGAGGCTTGGGCTAGTATATAGCTCAAACAGGAGTTGGCTTTGCTTTTCTGTTTGTATCTTAGCACTTACCATTTGTATATCAGCACATGGGAGCATTTAATAAATGTTTGTACATTCACTTAAATGAATATTGTCAAAAAAATTTTTTTGCTTCTAATGCTAGGATTCTTAGGATGCTATAGCAAAGCATGTGGTAATGAATCTTAAGAAAAAAAAACCCTAAATATTTAGTAATATCTGAATTTCCTCCTCTGTATTTTCCCTTTCTTCCTTGTTCAATCCATTCTATATTACAAAGAATCTTATAAAATAGGGGAAAAAAAGTTTAGCAAAATCAATTCATATATAGAACAAATCTGACATCATATGCTGTGTGCCTCATCCTTGGGCCCACTCCCTTCCTTGCCCCGGCTTTTGTAAGGGAGTGGGAAGTGTCTTTTCTTATACTTTCTCTAGGGCCAACTTTGTTCTTTGTAATTTTGCACAGTTTGTTTTTGATTGTTTTGGAGTGGATGTTTTTTCCTTTTACTTTGTGGTAGTCATTGAGTATATATTTTTCTTGGCTGTGCTAACTTCGCTTTGAATCAATTAATGTAAGTCATTCCATTCTCTATTCAAGTTGTTCATTTTTCTCATAACAGTAATACTATATTTCATTTATGTACCACAATTTGATTATCAGTCATTCTCCAGTTTATAAACTTCTCTTTTCCTTTCTAGGTCTTTGCTCCCATAAAAAGGGTTTCTTTTTGTTAAGGATCTCTGTGGAGTATATGCCTTGAAGTACCAGCTCTGGGTAAGAGGTTATTGCATTTTAGCCATTTCATTTGCTTCATTCCAAATTGCTTTCCAGAACCGTCATACTGATTCATAACTCCATCATCCTTGTATTAGTGGGCTTTTCTACAATCCCTCCAACACTGATCATTCCCATGTTTGCCAATTTGCTCTATAGGACTTGAATCTTTATCATTGTTTTTATTTATATTTCTCTTATTAGTAGTGATTTGTCAGTCAACGAGCATTTGCTAAGCACCTATTATGCACCAGTCACTGTACTAAATGCTAATGATACAAAGAAAAACAAAAATAGCCCCTGACCCTAAGGAGCCCACAGTCCAACATGCACGACATGGTGCAAACGAGATCTGTGCAGGCTACACTGCAGCTAATCAGTAGGAGAAGGCAATCATAGTGCTGGTGGAGAAAGTCTTCTTGTAGAAAGTGGGAGCGTAACATCTCCTCTTCGGGGTCATTTCCAGGGATCATATGGCTTGAAATCATTTGATAATGCCAAAGATTTTGGTGTCAGGTGTTTCCTTTTTCGGCTCCTAAGTAGCTGCTGCTTTGGTGGAGGTGGGGACTGCAGAAGGGCTTGCCAGGCCCCTCTCCACTGGGATCCCACTCTGCAGCAATGGCTTCCAAGGCTGGCTTGTAGGCAGCATGGGGGATCCAGGGCGTGCTGCTGCTTCTGGGCTCTTGGGCTTTACCTGTCTTTTGGTGACAGTGAAGGTGGGCCTCTTCTTCCCAGGACTGCTGCTCTCAATGATGGCTGCTGCGCCCAGGCAACATTCCTTTGTATTAAGAACTATGAGGATATTAAGAACTATGAGGTTCCTCAATGTGGTAAATAACTCCTAAAACCAAAAGTCAGCATTCTCCATAATAGAGAAATGCTAGAGACCTTTCCAATTGTATTAGAGGTAAAGCAAGAATCCTGTGATCTTCACTATTATTTGATATAGAAATGCTAGCTATGGCAATAATATAAGAACAAGAATGAGGGAATAAGAATAGAAAAGAAGAAATAAATCTACTTTTTGCAGATGATGTGAAAACTTAATTGAAACATTAACTTCATCAAAATCACAGGCTATAAAATAAACCTTATCATCAGCCTATTTTGATGTTAAGACATAGCAGGAAGCTAATAGAAAGAGAAAATTCATCCAAAATAATTGGGAGTCTACCTACTAAGATATGAGGAATTACATAAGTAAAGCAACTACTACTAATAATGGCATTTATATTTATTTGTCACCTACTATATGTCAAGCACTGTGCTAGAATGCTCATTGCCTTACAGATATTATCTCACTTGCTCCTCAGCGATAACCTTGTTTGGTAGGTACTGTTATTATCTTCATTTTACAGATAAAGAAATGAAGGCAGGTAGAGTTAAGTGATGTGCCCAGGGTTATTCCTCAAGATTCTCAGGTTGCATTTGAACTCATATTTTCTTAACTCTAGGCCCCGGGCTCTATCCAGTGTGCTGCCTAACTGCTTCAGGAGCTACAAAACACTCTTTACAGAAATAAAAACTGACTTAATATTATAAAAATTACCTTTGATAAATTTCTTTACTTACTCAGTATTGTACCAGATAACCAATAAAAAGTTACTTTACAGAACTAGAGGAAAATACTAGAATTCATCTGGAAAAGCAAAAAGTCAAAAATTTCAAAGGAAATAATAAAAGGGGTTTATCATTCCCAGATCTCAAACTAAACAATAATTATCCAAAAAAAATGACATGAGTCAAAAAAAATAGAAAAGTTTGTGAATGGAATAGAAGCATAGTATTAGTTGCTGTGTATTGCTGTGAGTACCCAAGTCATTCACAGTTGATCATTATACAGTGTTACTGTTACTGTGTATAGTGTTCTCCTGGTCCTCACTTCACTTGAATCAGTTCATGCAAGTCTTTCGAGGTTTTTCTGAAATCATCCTGCTTGTCATTTCTTATTGCACAATAGTATTCTATTCCTATACCACAGCTTTTTCAGCTATTCCCCAATTTATGAGCAATCCTACAATTTCTAATTCTTAGCCATCACAAAAAGAGCCTCTGTAAATATTTTTGTGCAGAACTATTTTTGATTTCTTTGGGATATAGACCCAGTAGTGCTATGCATAGTTTTGTAGTCTCTTGGGGCATAGTTCCAAATTGTTCTCCAGAGTAGTTGAGTCATTTCATAATTCCATCAGTCATGCATTAGTGTCCCAGTTTTTCCCACATCCCCTTCAACATTTTTTGTTTTCCTTTTCTGTCATATTAGCCAATCTGATAGATGGGAAGTGGTACTTTAGAGCTATTTTAATTTGCGTTTCTCTAATCGAGAGTTTATTTATTTATTTATTTATTTTTGTATAACTACAGATAGCTTTATTTGTCTAAAAATTGCCTATCCTTTGACCATTTATCAGTTGGGGAATGACTTGTATTCTTATAAATTTGACTCAGTTCTCTATAAATTTGAGAAATGAGGCCTTTAACAGAAATACTTGGCAATAAAAATTTTTTCCCCACAGTTGGATACTTCTAATTTTGGCTGCATTGGTTTTATTTGTGCAGAAACTTTAAAATTGTATGTAATTAAAGTTATTTATTTTACATTTTGCAATGTTCTCTATATTTTGTTTGGTCCTAAATTATTTTCTTATTATGGATCTGATAGGTAAACTGTTCTTCTAATTTACTTATAGTATCACTCTATATCTAAATCATATATTATCTTATCTTGGTATCTGGTGTAAGATGTTGGATTGCATCTAGTTTCTGCCATATATTTATTTTAAAAAAATAAAATTCCAAATTTTCTCCCTCCCTCTAACCCTTCCCCAGCCCATTGAGATGGCTAGTAATATGATCCCCATTATGCATGGGAAATTGCATAAAAAGTATTTTCATATTAGCCATGTTGCTCCCTCTCCCCCCATTTCCTCCTTCCTGCAAAAGAAATTTTTGCCCAAGACACTGTTCATTCCAGCCCTATCACACTTTGACTAGAGACTTTTGTAGACTATTTTCTCTCCAGGAATAAGCTATGAAAGCAGGTGTCTATATGAGAGGGAAACTGTATACCAAATAAATCAATGCTATCAAAGTAGCATGGACTTTTTACCTTCAGTCTATCTAGTGGAATGTACCCAGATCTCTGTACAGTGCTAGGGAACTTATTAAGTGATATTCCTTCTTACTGCCTCCTTGGCATATGTTAAGATTACATAGGAATCCATGATAAATAGAACAATCGAATTAAGTTAGCTACTTGAGGATTCATCAGCACTGATCTAAATATAAAATAGAAGCCTTCATTTGAAAGGTCCAGTCTCATGAAAGATGTCCTGTAAAAGGGCCAAATAGAAAAGGCTTCCTTAGAGATGTTGAAGTTCTCCATGTTTTCTTTGAGGTTCATGCAGTACTGATTATATGGGGTCCTAGAGGTAGTATTGAGCTTCCTCAGTGAGATCAAGAGCTTTTCAGAAGAGATTGGGCCATAGTTCACTTAAGGAGAACCAGATGGATGGAGAATGAGTGTAACTTGTATGCATTTGGAAAAGCAGTCAAGTGAGTTGTTCTGTTAGTGCATTTTTTTTTAACAGATACTAAAGATGGACACTAAGCTGAGCCCAGAACTGAAAGGAAAAAATCCAGCTAGGTCATATTTTGGAATTTGCTCATAGCTTCAGGGGATACTCCTTTATTCTTTGATGTCTCTGTAATAAAGTCCTCCTCTGGTGTCTCAGGATGATGGCATGGAGATTATGGTCCTCTCAGATTAGGCCAGTGCTACACAAACTTTGTCAAGTTTTCCAAGCTAGAAAGTCTTAGGATGTGGCCCTGGTCACAAACGGTGTCTGTGAGAAGCCAGGCCAGCTGATCTAAAGTAACTCATCACCAGCAGCATATGCACCTCTCTTTCCAGTATTGCATTTACTTAATCGTGTCCTTCCCCCCCCAAATAAAGCAAAACTATAATGTCATTTTCTTCCCAGATTACTGCTCTTACTCTGCTCACCTAAGTCAGGTTCCTTCAGGTTTTGAGGGGATGAGGAATAGGGGCAGGCAGTTGGGATTAACTGCCCCTAGAGTCCCACAGCAGGTAAGTGTCAAGTGTCTGAGGCTGCATTTCAACTCAGATCCTTCTTAATGCTGGGCCAGTGCTCCACAGGTTACTTTTCTATTTGCTCCTTCCATAATGCAGAGCCTCCCAGCTGGTTGGTCACCAAGTCCAGCTTGTTGATGGCAAGGTAGCATACTTGCCATGTTTCCTTCTGAGAGCAAGAAAGAATTACCTTGAGAAAGATGATGGTTTAGAAGGCCTTTTCCTTTCAGTCCTCCCCCCTGTAGACTTGAGGTCCACTAACTGCACTCCCTTTGGTGCTCTTAAGACTCAAGAGAAATACAAAGTAAGCTCTTTCTGCAGAAAGATTGGAAAATTGATTTACAACATAGGACATTTTCAACTTAGAAATTAATATCCAGAAAGTTAATACATATTCTAAAAGTTGGTGGTTTGGAATTTGGAATTTATTTTTCCATGGAAACAGTGTTGGAAATGATAAAGACTTTTGCGGAGATTCTGAAGGGGACTTCTGGGCACTTTCAAGGGCATTAGAGGTTGATGACATTGGTTATTATGTCTAATTTCATTTTATAACTTGATGATTTTCCTTTTCCTGAGTATAGATTTATCATTAACACTGCATTTATGCTTCTCAGTCATGATCAGGGTCACTTTGGGGGCGCACAAATGGAATGAAGAGAGGGACAGAGGGAAAGAACAGAAAAGAGAGAAAGAAATTTTCCTGAGGTAACTGGGGGAGAGTTGGAGGAACAAAAGGAAGGAAGAAGGGGGATTAGAGATATGTATTGCCTAGGAAGGAAAAACTGTATAAATTCTAATTAGTTGGGCCAGGGGAAGAAAAGAGGTGGTTGGGAAGAAACTTTGGGTTAAATGTTTCTCCACCAGTCACTAGGCAGGGAGAAGCCTTGATTAGAATGGAACACACAGTTTGTAACTGATTTTTGATGACTATAAGATGGCCTTAACCAAGGGAGAACCTTTAAGTATCTTTTAAATGGGACTAAGTATGTCTTACTATGAGCCTAGAGGAGATTAGGGAACATCTTCCTATGGTTGAAATGAAATAGGACAGCTAGGTGACCCAATGGATGGAGTGCTAGATCTGGAGTCAGAAAGATTCATCTTCTTGAGTTCAAATCCTGCCTCAGACACTTACCTAGGTGTGTGACCGTGGGCTGTAAAATGAACTGAGAAGGACAGGGCAAACCGCTCCAGTATGGAGCGAAACTCCATGATGGGGTTGTGAAGACTCAGGCATGTGAAAGGACTGAACAGCAGAACCAGTATTTTTGACTTGGGAAGGGAAGGGGACTTCCTTATCAGGAGGACCAGCTCAGTGAAATCAGACTAAAGCCTGAGTGATCCCAGGTCTGGGCTCAACTTTAGGGTTCAAACCAAGGAAACTTTCTGAATCCTAAAGCACTCTGTCAGTGAGTTCCTGGGCCTTGTCTGAGACTAACTTGGTGATGGAAAGGTTTTACCTGTCTGATAGTGGCAAGCAACCACAGCAGAACCAGGGTGGACAATGTTTAACCAGTGGCATGTCAGAGTTAGGAGTGATCTCTTTGTAATTTACATTTAAAATGAAGTTGGTTCCCTATTTGCCAGTTGCTTGAAATCTCCCCCTCCCCTCCCAGCACTTTCTTGGCTTCTTTATCTGGTGAGCTTTGGAATACTCAATCTCAAACTTCTTTGGGTTGTGTGTGCCTCCAAGGCACAGGAGAGAGCTTTGTACTTGAATTAGATGGAAGGTGGCTAAGGCAAGTAGCAGGTGAGCATCAAAGCTGATCAGGGCTGACACTGAGGAATCCCTTAGATATGGTCTCTTAGAAGCAATGTAGATTACTGTCATTTTCAGACTGACATAGAATATTGCTGTTGGGGCTTGGAGCTACACACACACACACACACCACTTATCTCAAACTTCTATCTTTTCCCCAGAGATCCCAGAGAACAACAGTGGATTCATTTAGATAATGAGAGAACAGATAGAGTTGTTGAAAACAATAGAAATGTAGTTGTGATTTTTCATGAAAAAGATTTGACTTCTTACAGATCCTATTTTTAAAAAGATTTTTGTCTTTGAGTTTAATAATTTTAGAGGAGTTTTTAGGTAGTTTGTTTCACTTAAATCATTAGAGGTGTGATAGAAAATGTACACAGAACAAGGTTTAACTTGAAAAACACTTGGCAGAAATAAAAGAATTACATATTAAAGAAGAAATCTGAATGTTAGATAGCAATAGCAAGGTGATTTTTTTGCCTGGCTAGAACAGGCATGGGTGAGGGTTAGAGAAGAGTAAAGAAGAATGGGAACAAATGGAACTGGTGAAGATGATCTAGAAAATGTGTCTGAAATGTAGCTGCTGGGACTTTGAATTTGATTCTGCAACTCTCATTACCTAAAAGAGGAAGGAATTCACATAGGCCAGTCAGACTGGGCTCTGGATTGTGCAAATAGGATTAAGTTTAGCAAACACAAAGCCCATCTTAGACTGAAGGCATGGATGGCCCAGCCCTGTCTCAAAGACATTTACAGGCCAGTAGAGGGGCTGACACACAAGTAATAGCTGTAAAGCAGACTAGTTTGTGAGACATTGTTTCTCAGATTCAAATTGGAAAACTTTAGGATTTAGCTTTAACTCCAAAGGACAGAAATGTTTATTTTTATTAGGTTTTTATTAAACTTTTTATTTGCAAAATATATAGATAGGTAATTTTTTCAGCATTGACCCATGCAAAGCCTTCTGTTTCAAATTTTTCTCTTCTTTCCCTTACCCTAGATGGCAGGTAGTCTAATACATGTTAATTATGTTAAAATATATGACAAATCAAATATATGTATACATATTTATACAGTTATCTTGCTGTACAAGAACAAAGGACAGAAATAGGACCTTTGGATTGCTGGGAAGCAAATTTCCATTTAATAGAAGGAACTTGCAAAGAATAAAAGTAAAATGAACTGCTTTGAGAGGAAATGAAGTGGAATACTGGCCAGTGTTCAAGCAAGAGACTGTCAGGAATGGTGTGGAGAAGATTCATTCTTGCATGTGGTCTGAGGATGGTCTCCATGACCTTGAAGGATCAATTCAGCTCTTCAGGTTCACTGATATTTCTTATGCTGGCAACATGCTCACATCTGGTTTAGGAAATATCAAAGGGAAACTAAGAATGAATGGAACCTAAACCTGGAATGCTGCCTCTTGATGTCAGTAAATTTAGGGTTGTAATTGTCCCAACTGAGATTTTAGTGGTTTAAAATTAGATTGGATGAAATGGCTAAAATATGGAAGGCCTCTGAGCTGTCATTCTCAAGAGTGTGCCCCATTTCAGCCCAGCATGCATGAAATGCATGGGATTTGTGCCACTGTGCACACACAAGGTGTTCCACGTTCACGGCAAAGAAGCCCAGTGCGCCTTGAGTGAGAACAGTTTTGAGAAATCCTGTGTGGGGGCAGCTGATTAACCATATCCCAGCTGCCCTACTCACCACTTTCTGGTTCTTCACACAGTAGGTCTAAGACTGTTATGGATGTGCTGGTACAGTGTCACAGCAAGTGGAGACCTGGCAGTTCAGAGCACGGCTGGTTTTCAGCATGGACATGTCAGGTCTAAAAAACTGGATTTTCAGTGTATGAAACTGATAAAAAGTGTGTGCATGAGATTTCACGTAAAACTGTTTGTAGAAGTGAGCTGCCCAGGCTGATCCTGGCCACCGGTTCTATTCTTTGCAAATCCTAGTCTCTAGTGGAGTGTTCTGAACCAGATTGTTGCTTAAGCACTTTTTTTTGGTACTAAGAAGAACCATATGCTTCCCACCTTGAGCCAGATCGAGTAGCTGCTGTTTCCTATCTTCCAGATATTTTTCATTAACTTCTCTGTAGAGAAGAGTCTAGTTAAAAAAAAAAAAAATCAAGCTAGGCTTTCAGAATGTAGACAAGATTTATTATAAGCTTCAGGAATACACAAACCAGTCATGTAGTTCCTTACCTGTCCCAGTTGTTGGTGGGAATTGTGGGAATTGTGAGAAGCTTCTCAGCCTAGCAGTGACTTCAGGCCTTGGTTGTGGGGCCTTTTGTTTTTTGGGTAGGTGAAAGGCCTCATGGCCTTTCCTTTATCTTGATTAGTCCATGAGCTGTTAACATTTATTAAACACTTGCCGAGGATTTTGTGCTCTCTTGGATCCCTGCTCTTTGGAAGCCTACAGTCAAATGGTGTAGATGGGACAGTAACATCTCTCTAAATCAAGTAGTGGGTGTGGACAACCAACCATACATAAATGTGAGGGGGGAATGGCAGTGGAGTTTCCAAACCCAGATGTGGTGGGATACAGAGGCAAAGTACCCCGGGCCAAGTATTGGAGACAAGGGAGAGATGAGAACAGATGGACTCTGCTGGAAGCTGGGGCTGATCAGGGCCAGGAAGAGATGGGAACGAACTCCCAAATGGGGGGGTGCTTGGGGTGCCCTCGCAAGGGCTGTGCAGTATCGTTCCTCTACTGGACAGTTTGCTGTGTGTCAGGTGGCATCTTTCTAGCCCCGAGGGGTGTTGGGACACTTTCCATCCTCAGAGTTTTGTGGGCCAGCTCTTTATTAGCCAGCCCACCCATGTATGATTTTTAAAATCTTCTCTTTTCTCCCAGTGGATTTTCCTCTCTCTTTTGGCTCCAAATGGGGATTTTCTTGTTTCAGTCAATATAAATAATTGTATACTTCTAAGGCAAGCTGACTGTTTTTTTTTTCACTTCAACTATTAATATGTCCACTTCCAAATGTATGTGTGGAGGCTTTATTCTGACAAATATTTTTCGCCTGAGTTGTCTGTTTATTACAGACTAACGCAGTGTGCTGAGCTCCACGGCCCAGATAACTTTGCTATGCAATTTGGAAGGAGATGAGTATTTGTTTTGGGGTGCCCTGCTGGGCCAATGCTTACTCAAAGACTTCTTGCCTCCCAAAATTATTGAGAAAATAAATGAATACTCAGGGACATTCTGTACAGAATTAGTTGGTTTGAAAGTACTAGATTCCTCTTCCCAATACTGTTTTCTTATGAAAAATGTAACTTGTCTTTGCTCTACCTTACAACAGAAAGGTGATTTGGCAGATTTTCTTTTTAACTATTGCTCAGATCAGGATTGGCCACTTTTCAAAGGTGGTTCCAAACCCTCCCTAATTCATTCTCAAAAGGGAGAAGGTTGAGAGAAATGTAGACAAGTTCCTACTTGATGAAAGATTTACAATCTAAAAACAGTGTATGTTTAAAATGTTGGATTTAAATATAGGTATAAAGGTTAAGTACATCTATCATTGAGGATCTGAGGCAAGGGTGCTTTTCAAGAGTTTTCTTATATTGGCCTATCCACAGTACCATCTCCATAGAGGATAAGCAGACCTTTTTTGTTATTTTAGATCTTACTTGTATAGATACAAGATTAAAAAAGATAAGATGAAAATAGATCAATTAGGGAACAAAAAGATAAAAAATCTCTCTACTGCACTACCCAGGAGTTTAAATTCTGTCCTCAAATGGGGGAGACAACATTCAGATTTCTTCTTAGAGGTAAGAGGGAGACACAGGAATTGATTGAATAGGGGAGAATTTTAGGAAGATCACTTTGATACTCAAATGGAGGGTGGACTGGAGGAGGGGAGAGTGTGACAGGGAGGCCCACCAGCAGGTTACTGCAGTAGTCCAGAAATGGCGTGTTGAGGGCCTGTGCTGTTGGGGCCTGAGTCCCCAGTTCTGGGCAGTTGATTGACTGTGGAGGATGACTTGGCTCATGAAGCTGGCTGAGAAGGGTCAGTGTTCAGACCCCTCATTGGTCTCATGACCAGACACTGCTCTTGCTTTCCCAAACCTCAGATTATCTCCTCTCCCCCTTCTTCTTCTCCTCCCTTCCAAAACTGTCTAATTTGGCCAGAGTAATGACTGCTTCCAGAGGCAGGAGCTCTCCTTTCTGGGCCCACCTTGTTCTTAAGGAAGAGGACAAAGGATATTCAGCATTTACTAAGGGTCTGATATGTGCTGGGGACACAAAAAGAGGCAAAAACCATAGCGTACTTTTCTCATTTGAATAGTCTGCCCCTCTGTTGATCAGCTCGGTTTTATGCTCTCTTTATCTGTTTATTTTCTGTTGCACGATTAGCTCCTTGAGTTCAGTTATTTTTACTTTTCTATGTATTGGCACATATTGGCACATAGCCTCTGCCCCATAGTAGGCACTTAATAAATGTTTATGGACTCCTTAAAATATTTACATAGGTTATACAGTTTCCCTCCCATCAGCCCTTATAAGTCAGTATGCTTCCCTTTGAGGAGCCCTGATAAAAGGAAATCTTGATTTAGGATCGGAGAATTATGGATTTACAATTGAAAGGGACCCCTCCAAAGCCAGCCCTGGGCCTCCCCCAGGAGAGGTCACCCATCCCTCAAACAGCTATATTCATAAAATCAGGTCACATTTTAAATATCCCAGGGGAGATATCCAGAGGGCTCCTAGTGGACAGCAGGTATAAACAACATCAGTGTCATGCTGCTGAGTTTGTGTTTGCTTCGCCCTCTGGTGGTGGACTTTGTAAATGTGCTAGCTTGTTTCCATGTGCAAGTAGATGCATCTGGTGGAGTGGGACTAAATGGGATGAGCCTTTACCTTTAACTGAGATTCGGGTGCTGGGATTTTAGGCCCTCCATGGTAACATTTGGGGGTCTGCTCTCCGAGTCTGGGGAATATTCTTTTGAATATCCAACTTAATGGTAAATCCTTTAATGATGGATCTGATTTTTTTTTTTTTGATAACCAAAAGTCATTTAAAATTAAATCTGAGGGTCAGATTGATTAATAACTTCTTGGAGTTTAAAAAAAGCCATGGCTGACAAGCAGTGAGACATTTTCTAGTGTGGTTTAGTACTTTCTCTGAAAGTACTTTTTAGAACAGGGAACATTCTTAAAATGATTCCTAATGTGTTTGGAGTGTTGACATCAGCATTGGAATACAGTGACTTTTCAGATTAACCAGGAAGGAACGTACTCATTAGGGTGGATAAATCCTGGTGTGTTAAGTATTTAATCTTGTTATTTTGTAAGTAGACGTCCCATTACACAGCTGGCTCAGGGGCTGTGCTCCTTTTCCTGTTATGGTGATGCCAGATCTCTGGCCTGAGTCTGGCACTAAATCCAAGGGCAAAGTATGACTGGAATTAGGAATGATTCAGCTGGAGACTATATTTAATAGGCTAGATTACTTTACCCCAGGGACCATCACAGTTGGGCTTGTTTTCTACTTGTCTCACACATTTGGATGTTAAATGAATACTGGTTAATAGTGTTTATTTCCAGTTCTCTGTTCTTACCATAAGAGCTCATGTTGTCAGTTCCGATTGACCTACCTGGGAACTCTGAGTGCCAGGCTAAAAGGGGGAAATGTCTAGGGATAATTAATGGGGAGATTAGCTTTCACTGTGTGCTAATCCTTTCTTTGACTTTGCCTGGGTTCACATAAGGAAGTTTAGTGACCTAAGGGGAAGAAAAGTACAGAGAAAATTTGGACACTCCAATTCCTGTCACACCCCTCCCATCCTTTTTGACTTCTCACAATGTCCCAAGAAGGTGTGCAGTCTGCTAATGTACCACAGTGTCCATGGAAATACCTTGAGAAATAAGCTATCCATTGTGTCTTCTCCAAAATGAACTTGAAGTAGATTAGAAAGGCTGAGAAATTTTGTGTATCCTCTTTTTCTGACTTGAGAGTTGCTAAAAGAACTTTGCAGCAATTTGGTCATGGTTTGAGGATCTTCAAATCCTAATTTCGGTGTGATTATTATTTAGTCCTTTCTTTGTCTCTGAGTAGAGGAGATGTGATTGCTCACTTCTACAACAAGGCACATGTTAGCTACTTTACAGCTTTTGTGCAAAATGTAATAGTTTTGTATTCCTGTCTGATTTTGAGGCATGAATTAAGCCTTGATTTTTTAATGTGAAACTGAAGGTGTTTTTCTTGCTTGTTGCCTTGAGATTTTTTCCCCTATTAATAAAACAGGCTAACTGATTTGAACCAGTTTTGCTTTTATAGTTTCTTGCAGGGAACAGGCATGTTGAGGGGGTTGGCAGCACCAGCCCCCCCTTAGCTAGGCCTTCCTCCTCCATGGCATAATCTCTTCCTCCTTAGCCTTGCCACTGAGGCTGTAGGGGTACCATGGAGGATTGACTCCTAAGCTTCAACCCTTTGACACTGCCCTCAAACCCCTGGGATTCAGGGATTGCTTAGCATCCCAGAAAATTGCCACAACCTTATTAACCTTTTAGTCTTTTCCCCTCTCTAAGGTTTATAGATATCTTTTGTTTTTACCATTAAAAGTTGCTTTAGAGTATTAACATGGCTGCTTCCACACTTCCCCCTCCCTCAGTTGAATCCTCCCTTGTGATAAAATGTTGTTTGAATAAAACAGCTGACATTTCAGTCCATGCAGCATTCCACCCTCAAATGGCTCCAGCAGTTTGTCAAGAGGAGTCTTCATTTCTTCCATGGGCTCAAGAGTGGCTGTCATAATTATGTAGATGGCACCTTCCTTTTAGACTTTATTTCACCCATTCATCCATGTTTTATAGTGTAATAATTGTCTTTAACATTTACATATCACAATATGTTCAGCCACTTCCCATTCGGGACATCTGGGTGACATAATGTTCAGAGAACTGGAGTCAGGAAAAGCCCGTGTTCTAATCTTGTCTCAGATATTTAACATCTGTGTGACTCTGGGGGAGACATCTAACCTCTTCCAGCCTCAGTGCATTTTACCTGTAAGATGTGAATCATAATAAGGCAGCTATCTCCTGTGCTTGTTGGAAAGGCTCAAGTGAGATAATGTCTATAAAACACTTTGCAAACCTTAAAACTCGATAGATGTTGCATGTAATTATTAATTGATAGGTGGTCTGAGTAACTTTTTTCTAGATGCCTTTTTGAAGTTTTCATAATAAAGAGTTTCACATTGAGCAGAAGCCAAACATTACAGATTTCTGTAAATGAACATGATAAGAGGTCTGAAGTGGTTAATGGGTATATACTAACTTCTGGTGTGAGTAAAAAGCCCATCTCTCGGTGTGTCCCAGTCTTGCTGAAGTATCTGGAACATTTTTGCTGTTTACCTCATGGGAACTCAGTATTTTTCTAGTTTCTTCCTAAATGTAGTCTGATGATTGGCTTCTTATATTCTGGTCTCACTCCTCAGGCAGTAGGATGGTTTGTTCCTCTTCCTGTCCTAAAAAAGAATGGGTTGGTTTCTCTGACATCGGCAGATGTTTCAGAGAATTGCGCTTTAGTTCTCTGTGAATGTTCTCCACTTTGGTAGAGAAAATCAGCTTGCTATTTGTTATATCTGCCAAGTGCTTTTCAAGGAGGGGGATCCTGTCGCTTGCCCTTTCAGCAAGATCAGGGAAGTGACTCTGAAGCGGTTTGTTCACTGTGGTACTTTTCATCACAAGAGATTGTCTAGTTCTGCTCTGAGGGTATCCTCTTGCCCATGTGGCATTGGCAACGAGCTTGCCAGCATCCAGCAGAGACGCTACAATTAAGTGGTAGAAAGGGAGTCGGCTCGTGCTGCTTTGGGAAGTGTATTTCTAGCAACATCCGGAGAAGTGTCCCATGCTTTGTCATATTGGGTGGCCTGTTTTACCATCGGTCCTGCCCATTGGGACATAAGCAGAGGCCTCCTTTTTTCCTTCCTTTAGCAACCTACGCTGTTTTCATTCTCCACTTATGAGTTGGAAGATGGTACAACTAATTAAGGGTGCCCCTAGGCGATGGCTCAGGGTTTGGAGCTGGAAGGGGCCTTGCAGGTTTGCCTCCGTGGAGAATGTGATGGGGTTTGTGCCTGGGTTGTGATGCTTGCCTGCCACAGCAGGGATGGGCATTTTTAGGGAGCGGGTATGGGCACCTTGGAGCCATGGCCTTGACCGAGTCCTGATTTCCTCGCCGACAGCCATTGGGCTTGGGCAAACCTCATTTTCTCTCCGTGTGCAACAATAAGACCGAGAACGCAGAACTGGAAGGCCTTAGAGATGACCTCGCCCAGCTCCTTCCTTGGGCAGAGGGAACGCAAGCCAAGAACAGTCCCTACCCTCCTCCCCGTCGAACCCACTTTCTCGTGTCCGTCTTCCCTTGGCTGTTTCACGGATGTTTCTAGGCTGCGCCTTTCTCCCCCATCCTCAGAAAGCTTGCTTGTGTCACCCGGCTCTGCCGGGATTCTTTTTCTCTCCATCCGGGCCGGGTGCCTGAACCTCTCCGCCTTCTGACTCAAGCAGCTTTTGAGGGCCTGGTGGTCCTTGTCTTCTGCAGCCTCTGACACTTCTTTCTCTCGGGCCCCTGGTTGGAGCCTTCGCTCTTGCAGAGGACCACAGGGAAGTCACCGCACGCGCTCTGTGGCTCATGGCCATCGGTCTTTCCAACAGACCATGAGGCATTGTGTCGGCCCACTCCCAGGTGGGCAGGCCTCTCTCTCTTAGGCCTCCTGGTTTGCTGCACACCCCAGCCCTTCTGATCCTCTCCAGTCTTAGTGTTTCCAGTGTGTCCTGGGTGCGTCTTGTTGGAGCTCCTGCCTTTGGCCTTTCCTTGTGCCCCATGCCCGGCCCAGAGCGGGTGCTCCAGCGGCCCAGAGCAGGTGCCCCAGTGGCCCAGAGTGGGTGCCCCGGTGACCCAGGGACACAGCAGTGGGATGCAGCTGGCCTTTCTTGTTCTCCACGCCCTTTCATGTGAAAGGTTCTTTTCTTGTTCAGTGTCCCACGATGGATAGTGGAGCCCTTGGGTCCCTGGGCACCTCCTGGGTCCCTGGGCAGCCCCCAGACCCCCGGGGTGAGAGCAGCGCCCTCATCCCTGAGCTTCTCCGGAGGAGGCCAGTGCCAAGTGGAAGCCTGGAGTCCTTGTCCACTGCCCAGCCTTGCCTGCGACCCGGGGAAGGTCAGCTCCCTTAATACTCACCCTGCCTCCTCCCTGGCTGCAGGATTGGATGAGAGCGCGTGTCCAAAGACTTTGTGTGCGCGTGCCATCTGTTCAGACCAGCTGCTCTTTCTCATCTTTGCCCCCCCTTCCAGGGCAGTGAGTGCCGAGCAGCGGACCCTCAGCCACTAGCCGTGAGTGTTTCCGTTGGATTTTGAGGAAGGGAGAACGCTGCACTAACTCTGGAGAAGTCTCAGGTGGGTGAGGCTGCAGTTAGATAATGTGTGAATCCACGCCAAGAGCCATACGGATGGGCGAGTGTGGTGGGAGAAGTGGGCCCAAGCATGGCAGGACGGGCAGAGAGAGGAGGCGAAGAGTCGGCGTGGAAAGCTTTGGAAAGTAAGGGTGCGAGGCAAGTGCTGTCCAGGGAGAGGGCTTGGGATGGGTCAGCAGGTGTAGGTCTGGGGGCGTGACTAGTCAAAGGTGACCTATTTAAAGTTGAAAGGGACCTTGAAGGTGATCAAGTCCCATTTCTCAGATCTGGAAATTGAGGCTGAGTGAGGTCCACCTGGCTAGTAAGTTCCCAAGGTCACACAGTGTCTGAACCAGTCCTTCCTGATGCTTAAGCCAGGAAGGCTTGGCCAGCAGTGGCCTGGAAAGGAAGGAATGAATCTGGGGGGGGGGGAGACTGCTGCAGCTTGGAGTTAGTTCTGGGGGACAGTGTGCTCAGAGGAGAGGGCAGTTGTTGGACTGGGATAGGGAGGTTTTCAAAAGTATCAGTAACACATTTATCTTTTAAAAATTCCTAGCTGATTCTCAGATTGTGAGCTCTGTTAGGAGAGGGAACAAGTCTTATTTGTCTTTGTGTTTCTTGGAATCATCTTTAATTTCTCCAGAGAGTTGTATGTAGTTTGGAACACTGGGGTCATACTAGAAGCAGGGCCACTGCTCCTGTAAGGGTTCCTGTGGCCACACAGTGACAGTTTCGAAATGTGCCGTTATCTGTTTCATTGAACTTGCCCTCATTTTGTTGTTTCCCAGTGACTTTTAGTCTGGTTCGGAGACTTTGGGGCATGCTATTGGCTCAGTGTGCCTGGGTTCTCTGGTCCATCCTGGCTGGGTGGCCCTGAGCCAGTCTCGGAGGCTCCTTCCCCATTCAGCCCATCTTCCAGCCAGTTGCCAGAGCAGCTACTCCAAGCTTGGGTCTGACCTAGTCACCGCCCATCCCTCCCCTCTAGATTCAGGACAAGAGCCTTGATTTTCCCAGCCTGGCCACTTCCCCCCTTCCCATCTCCTTCCTTAGCCCCATGCACCGGATCCCTTTCCTTTCACCTGCCGCCCTCATCCCCCTTCTCAAAACTTGCTCCTTCCACACGTGGCTCAAGGTCTTCTCTCTAAGGTATATGTAGATAGATATTAATGTTTCCCGACGGGGTGATGGATGATGTCTTACATGCACATCGGCCTCTGCTCCTTTCCCTCGTTCCTGAGGGCTCTTGAAGGGGACTGAGACAGGCTCTGGGGAGAGCTAAAGCTTGGGTGGACACTGAAGCCCCCCAGGGCACCCGCAGCATTCTCCAGACTTTGGTCCTGCCACTAGAGTTTGACGACTGCGAGAGAGAGGCTCTGCCTCCCTGCAGTGTGATTCACACGGGAGGCCAGACTGAATCCTGCGATGCTGTTGGGGAGCACCGCCAACACCTGTGTCTGCACTTGTTTCCACAGGTAGAGATTGTTTCCTTCTTTGTACTTCCACCTCCAGGACCTAACAGGGCCCCTCCTAAGCACTTTGGCTCAAGAGGAAATTCATCTCTTTCCCTTCCCAGCAAGGATAGAACTCTGCAGAAACTTTCACTTGCTATTTGTCACTCCTTCCTTTAGTCCTTGTTACAAAGGATAGTTTAAAATGTTGGGTCAGAGGGGCAGCTAGGTGGCGCAGTGGATAGAGCACCAACCCTGAAGTCAGGAGGACCTGAGTTCAAATGTGGTCTCAGATACTTTACACTTCCTAGCTGTGTGACCCTGGGCAAGTCACTTAACCCCAATTGCCTCAGCAAAAAAGCAAAAAAAAAGAAAAGAAAAAGAAAAAGAGAAAAGAAAAGAAAGAAATGTTCTTTCAGCTGTGTTGTTCACACACATGTTAAGGGATACCACTTATGTCCTGTATAGGTAGATTATAAGAGATAATGCCAAAGAGAGAATGGGAATTCAGAGCAGGTTGGCTAGCTTGAACCCCTGCTTCACCACTTGTGCAACTGCAATAAGACAATTTTTTGGACAATGATAATTTAGATTGGATGTATAGATGTAGGAACCATTTGTGGAGACCACTGGAGCTAAGGAGGTTCCCCAAGTGAGATGGCAAGGGGGAGAAGAGAAGAGGGGCCCCTGGCTGGTTAAAGGGGAACCACCTGGAAGAAAATGCATCTATGACTCAGGAGGCTCAGTCAGACCAGAGGAGAACCAGGAGAGAGGGAGCAGTACCCCAGAAGAGTGGGTGATCAGCAGGGAGCTTGGGAAGGATGGAAATTGGGAATGGGCAATGCTAATGACACAGGCAAGAGTGGCTCTAGTAGGATGGGCCGGCCAAAGCCGGGGTTAGAAAGTCAAGAAGACCTGAGGAGGCTTAGTGTGGGTCACCAGCGTCCAGTCTCACCAGCTAAGGCTTGCCCAAGCCAGGGAATGTTTAACCATAAGGACCACAGTCCTGTTCCTCTGGCTGGTGGCATGTGGGTCTCTCTGCTTGAGTCTGACACCATTGGTCTAGATGACTTTCTTAAGGGACTTAGCCAAGGGGCAGAAAGGATTGATCTCGTTAGGGTTCTTCAAGATGGGCAGGAACTGGGCAGGTTTGTGGGCAGCAGAGAAGGAGCCAGGAGAAGGACGTGTTGGGTTTGGTAGAAAGTGGCTCTCAAGATGAAGGGGAGGAGGGAACATGTTCCAGACATGAGGGTTCTCCTGTGCCAGGAGAGGAGGGACCTCCTGGGCTACCTGCGGAGCAGTTGGCTGAGCACTTGGGTGGAGAAGGTCCATGGAGCCAAAGTGGGCAGGTTTAAATGGAGGGCAAGCGTCTGTTCTCTGGTAATGAGAACTTTGGGGCAGTGACTTGGTCAGACTTGTTTCAGGAATATCAGTTTGTGGAGGATGGGTTGGAGAGTAGGGAGACACTCTTGCAGTCTCCAGGTGAGGGTGGATGAGGGCCTGAAGCACTCACTCTGTGAGTGGAGAAAGTGGGATGTGTATTAGAAACAGGATGTCTTCATCAGATATAGGAAAATTTAAGTGTGTGTGTGTGTGTGCGTGCGTGCGTGCGCACGTGCAGTTGTGGACTGGCTGTACTTGTGCTTATTGTTGGGGTTCAGAGGAAACCCCAAAAAAGTTGGGTTCCAGACTAGTGATGTGAGGTGTCTCAAAAGAATTTGCAGGCTTGGATCGATGTCCAAGTCAAGGTCAAGGGGCAAAGTTTATTGCAAGTGTAATGCCAATTAAAGCGGGCTAAACTCCAGAAGAATCTAGCAAAGAACCAGGAGCAAGGAGACAAATTTATAGGAAAAAGTAAGAGGGGCTTCGTGTCACTGAGATGCTAATGGATTGGAGGAGTGGTCTGCACGCACCCCATTATTGTCTCAGAACTTTGTCAGCGGCTCGCTGTTGTCTCCAGGAGCAAATACAAAAAGCTCCGCTTGCCTTCCGGAGTTCTCCTTCTACCTTCTGCTCTTCTCACCCCTTCCTTTCCTACAGGAATGTGTCAGTCTGGGGACGCTGGCCTCCCGGTGGGGACATGTACAGGATACTCTGGCTCTTGGCATCCAGCATCCCCTGTGCCTCCTGACCCCCTTGGCTTCTTTTAAGTTCCATCCCCTACAAAAATCCTGTCTCTTGTTGGGAGTCTTCCCCCCCCCCTTAATTCCATTGCCTTCCCTAATGGGACATTAGCCATCTCCAATTTACATTGCACCTATTTGCTTTATATCTGCTTGTATTGTCAACTCCTTGAGTGCTGGGACTGTCTTTTGCCTCTTAAGTCAGTGCATAATGGCTTAATGAATATTATTTGTTAGATTGATAATATCCTTCTGGCAGCTTCTTAACTCCTGGAGCCCCAGGTCTGGAGTCAGGAGGACTCCTCTTCCTGAGTTCAGAACCAGCCTCAGACCCTTACTAGCTGTGTGACCCTGGGCAAGTCACTTAGTCCTGTTTGCCTCCGTTTCATGTAAAATGAGCTGAAGAAGGAAATGTCAAGAAAACTTCAAAAGACATCACAAAGAGTTGGATATAACTAAAGTAATTTAAAAAACTGTTTGATATATTTGCCTTAAGGATCCTTGTGTTTGTGTTGTAATTGTCAACCAGAATTTTTTAAATAATCATAGGAGTCTTAGGGACAGAAGGGACCATAGCACTTAGCCATCTAGGATATGCCCCTTATCTTATAGTAAAGATGAAGAAACTGAGGCAGAGGGGAAAGCTCCTTGCTCCAGATCAGATTGGAGAGTAAATGCCCAGGCCAGGGGGTACTGAAACCCACATGCTGGGCTCTTTTAAGATGTATAGCTTTGAAAGATGACAGGAAAAGATGGTGAATGTTGGAGGGGATGTGGAAAAACTGGACACTAATGTTGGTGGAGTTGTGAACTGATCCAGCCATTCTGAGGAACAATTTGGAACTGTGCCCAAAGGCCTATGAAATTTTGATCCAGCTGTGTCACTACTGGGTCTGCATTCCAAAGAAATCATAAAAGAGGGAAAAGGACCCATGTGTGCAAAAATCTTTGTAGTAACTCTGTAATGGAAAGGATTTGGATTGGATGTGATGGGAAGGATTGGATGCCCATCAATTGGGAAATGATTAAAGTTATGGTATATGAATATGATGGAATATTATTGTTCTGTAAGAAATGATGAGCAGCCTGATTGCAGAAAAACCTGGAAAGGCTTAACACAAACCGATGGTGAGTAGTGAAGCAAGCAGAACCAGGACAACATTGTGCACAGTAACAACAAGGTTATGGGATGATCAACAATGATGGACTTGGCTCTTCTCAACAGTGTGGTGATTCAAGACAATTTCAATAGACTCGGGTAGAAAATGCCGTCTGCATTCATACAGAAAACTGTGGGTAGCAATTGAAGCATAGTATTTTCACCTCTTTATTTTTTTCTTTCTCATGATTTTTTTTCCCTTTTTGGTCTGATTTATCTTGTATCACATGACTAATGTGGAAATATGATTGTCCGCGTATAGCTTTTATCAAATTGTTTGCTCTCTTGAGAGGGGGACGTAAGGGAGGGAGGGAGGAAAAAATTGAGGGACTCAAAATCTTACAAAACGAATGTTGAAAACTCTCTTTACATGTAATTGAAAAGATAAAATACTATTTTAAAAAACCTTGAATAAGCAGTAATTACATATGATTTGATCCTTTTTTTAGTATTCTTTCTTATGGATAACCCATCTCTGGAGTAGTAACAAAGCTGTGTCCTTAGGCCTAGCAGGAGACAACAGCTTAGTGGGAGTGGCTGTCTAGATAGGTTTTGGTTTTTAATTCCCACTGAAGTATAGATACTTGTACACTTGATAACTAGAGGCATAGTCCTAATGGACAGGAGGTGCAGACTAATAGATTTAGCTCATTTTAAACTCCAGTTGTCTGTGAACCATGGGAGATCAAATATGGGGGCCAATTGTTACCTCCTTGTTGATGCTTTCCTTTCCTTTGTACAGATTCTTTCAGGATGAATGGGTCCAATGTTGCCAACACAACAGCCAATGCAAAATCCAAAGAAGACCAGGGGGTGAATGGGCGTGATGAGAAGGAAAGCAACCCCTTTGCAGAGTACATGTGGATGGAGAACGAAGAGGACTTCAATAGACAGGTAGTGTGAGTGCTGTACCGTTTAGTTTTCAGAGCCCTTCCTCTCCTCCCCCAGGGCGCCTCTCTGCTCTTCATCTCAGCTCTGTCTCCCTTCTCATTCATCTCTTGGCTTCTCTTCCCACACCACTTAATGCTAGTGTCTTTGTTCTGCAGATTATCTCCGATTTATCCTACATACATCTTGTTTGTTATCTATTTTGTTGGTTTTTTTTTTCATAAAATCAATTCCTTTTGTTTATTGTTTTAATGGTTTTCTTTCAGTTATTAGTCTCTTCTTTTATTTTCAGAATTTCAAATTTTGTATTTAATTGAAGTTTTAAAATTTGTTCTTTTTCTAGCTTTTTTAGTTGTGTGCCCAGTTCATTGATCTTCTCTTTATTTTATTCATGTAAGCATCTAGAGAGAGAAATTTTCCCCTAAGAACTGCTTTGGCTGCATCCCCAAAATTTTGGTATGTTGTCTTATTGTCATTCTCTCTCTCTCTCTCTCTCTCTCTCTCTCTCTCTCTCTCTCTCTCTCCCATCTCCTCTCCTCTCCTCTCCCATCTCCTCTCCTCTCCTCTCCTCTCCTCTCCTCTCCTCTCCTCTCCTCTCCTCTCCTCTCCTCTCCTCTCCTCTCCTCTCCTCTTCTCTCCTCTCCTCTTCTCTCCTCTCCTCTCCTCTCCTCTCCCTCTCTCTCTTTTTTGCTGAGGCAATTGGGGTTAAATGACTTGTCCAGGGTCATACAGCTAGAGAATATTAAGTGTCTGAGACCAGATTTGAACTCAGGTCCTCTTGACTTCAGGGCTGGTGCTCTATCCACTGTGCCACCTAACTGCCCCCCGTCACTCTCTTAGATGAAATTATTGATTGTTTCTATGATTTGTTGTTTGACCCACTCATTCTTTAGGATTAGATTATTTAGTTTCCAACTAATTTTTTGGTCCATTTTTCCATAATTCTTTATTACATGCGATTTTTATGGCATCATGATCTGAAAAGGATGATTTACTATTTCTGCCTTTCTGCATTTTATTTTGAGGTTTTTATGTTCTAATATATGCTCAGGTTTTTTTGGTAGGTTCCATGTACTGCTGAGAAAAAAGTATATTCCTTTATGTCCCCATTCAATTTTCTTTTTTTTTTAAATGTTATTTATTTATTTATTTTTAATTAAAGCTTTTTATTTGCATAACATATGTATGGGTAATTCCTCAGCATTGATCTTTACAAAGCTTTCCGTTACAAATTTTACCCCCAGTCCCCTCCCCTCCCCTAGATGGCAGGAAATCCACTACATGTTAATAATGATAAAATACTTGACAAGTTGTTGCGCAAGAAAAATCCTATCTACAAGAAAAAAAAAATCAGAGAAAGGAAACACATTGCAAGCAAACATCAATAGAGATCATGAAAATGTTATGTTGTGGTCCACATTTCATATCCCTCTCTCTGGGTGTATATGGCTTTCTTCACTGAACAATTGGAACTGGTTTGAGACAATTCCTTGTTGCAGAGAGCCACGTCCATCAGAATTGATCATCATGTAATACTGTTGTTGCTGTGTATGATGATCTCCTGGTTCTGCTCGTTTCACTCAGCATCAGTTCATGCAAGTCTCTCCAGGCCTCTCTGAAATCGTCCTGCTGGTCGTTTCTTAAAGAACAACAATATTCCATAACATTCATATACCATAATTTATTCAGCCACTCTCCAATTGATGGGCATGCATTCACTTTCCAGTTTCTAGCCACTACAAAAAGGGCTGCCACAAACATTCTTGCACATGTGGGGCCCTTTCCCTCCTCTAAGATCTCTTTGGGATATAAGCCTAGTAGAAACACTACTGGGTCAAAGGGTATGCACAGTTTGATAACTTTTTGAGCATAGCTCCAAATTGCTCTCCAGAATGGTTGGATCCGTTCACAGTTCTACCAACAATGTATTAGATTCCCAGCTTTCCCACATCCCCTCCAGCATTCATCGTTATCTTTTCCTGTCATTTTAGCCAATCTGACAGGTGTGTAGTGGTGCCTCAGAGTTGTCTTAATTTGCATTTCTCTGATCAATAGTGATTTGGAGCAACTTTTCATATGACTAGAGATGGTTTTAATTTCATCATCTGAAAATTGTCTGTTCATATCCCTTGACCACTTATCTATTGAAGAGTGGCTTGAATTCTTATAAATATGAGACAATTCTCTATATAATGTAAAGATGATTTCCCAATTTGATGCTTCCCTCCTAATCTTGTCTGCATTAATTTTATTTGTACAGAAACTTTTTAACTTAATATAATCAAAATTATCCATCTGGTGTTCAATTAGGAGTTCCAGATCTTCTTTGGACATAAATTTATTCCATCTCCACAGGTCTGAGAGGTAAACTACACTACGTTCCTCTAATTTGCTTACAATATCAGTCTTTATATCTAAATCATGAACCCATTTAGATCTTATCTTGGTATGTGGCCCATTCAATTTTCTCCAAAGGTCCATCTTTACCTTACTTTTCTGAAATTCTATTTAGATCCTTAAGTTCTTTCTTGTTTACTTTGTGGTTCAATTTATCTAGTTCCAAAAGAAGGAGCTTGAGATTCCCCCACTAGTATAGTTTTGCTGTCTATTTCTTCTTGCAACTCTCTTTTCTTCTGGAATTTGGATGCTATACATAACACTTGGGTGCATATGTTTAATATTGATATTACTTCATTATATAGGACCCTTTAGCAAGATGTACTTTCCTTCTTTATCTCTTTTAATTAGATCTATTTTGCTTTTGCTTTATCTGAGATCAGGTTCACTATCCCTGCTTTTTTTTTTTTTTTTTTTAAATTCAGCTGAAGTGTAATAGATTCTATCCCAGCTTTTTACCTTTACTCTGTAGAGGTCTCTCTGCTTCACATGTGTTTCTTGTAAACAACATATTGTAGGATTCTGGCTTTCAATCTAGTCCGCTTCCATTTTATGAGAAAATTAATCCCATTCACATTCACAGTTAAAATGACTAAGATTATATTTCCCACCATTCTATTTTCCCCACGTTATACTTTTTTCTTTCCTTCCCTCCTTTCCCTCCTCACCAATATTTTGCTTGTAATTACCACCTCCCTCAACCTGCCCCCCTTTTTTCAGCCCTTTAGCCTCTCTTACCCCCTTTCCCCTTCTACTTTTGCCCTACCTTCTATTAGCCTCCTCTTTCTTTTTCCCTTTCCCCTCCTACTCCCTGTCAAATTAAATATAGCTGATATTCTCTCTTTCAGCCAATGAGATTAAGGTTCAGTCAGTGCTCATCCCTCTCCCTTCTTTCCCTCTGCTACAATAGGTCTTTTTTTGCCTCTTCATGTGATATAATTTACCCCATTTTACATTCCTTTCCTCTTCTGGTACAATCCCCCTTTCTCCCCTAGTTTCTTTTTTATATCATCACATTAAAGTCAACTTTTACCTACACCTTCTAATATCCCTAACAAAGATACAGTTCCCGAGAATTACACATATCATATTTTCATGTAGGGATGTAAACATTTTAACCTTTAAAAAACAGGTTTTTTTCCTTTCCTTTTAACTTTCTTATACTTCTCTTGAATTCTGTATTTAAAGATCAGAAATCCCCTATTTCACTTCTTTACATCTGAAAGGTAATGCTTAGTTGTTTTCTTTTTTCCATTTTGCCAGATCTATTTTTTAAAAAGTAGTTTTCTTAGGGCAGCTAGGTGGTGCAGTAGATAGAGCACCAGCCCTGAAGTCAGGAGGACCTGAGTTCATATCTGGTCTCAGATACATTCCCTAGCTGTGTGACCCTGGGCAAGTCACTTAACCTCAATTGGCTCAGCAAAAAGCAAAAAAAAAAAAAAAAAAAAAGTAATTTTCTTTAGTATATTTTTTTCCATTTCACCAAAATATATTTTAAGGAGTTATTTTCTTTAGTCAGATTCTGTGTTTCCTTTTTCAGACTCCTGTAAAGCTCTCATTTCATTTCCCCATTTTTCTCCTAACTTTCTTTTAAGATCCTTTTGGAATCCTTCCAAGAGAGTTGGAGACTAATTCAGGTTTAGTGTCCTTAGGATTTAGGTTCTGTTCTTTCCTGTCTCTAAAATTGCTATCTTTTTTTTTTTTTTCTTTTTTGCTCATTTTTAAAGGTATAGATCTGCTCCCAGGGCACAGGGGAGACTGTCCCAAGCTTCTTCTGCCCTGAGACCCATGGTGCTGCCAGCTCCCTCCCTGTGCTGGTGGGCCTGGCCAAGTCCCGCCTGGTATGGTGGGGTTCAGGGACTCGCTTTGCCTTCTGTACTTGTATTGGAGGTCTCAGCTAGTCTGCTGATACCCTGGCTTTTGAACCAGGACAGAGCAGTCAACCCGGCTATATTTTGGCTCAGGGCCCCCCATTCTATTTCCTGTGCAGAGCCTCTCCATGCTGGGCCATGTCTTCCCTGCCTGATTGAGACAGACCTTTCCTGCAGTCCTTCCAAGAAGATATCTGAAAATTTGTTTCACTCCAAATATTTGTGGGGTTTTTTTTCACTTTAAAATCCATTCAGAGGCTTGATGTGCTGTTCTGAGGGGAGCCAGGAAGAGCTCAGGCAAAGACCTGTCCACTCTCCACCATCTTGCCCCCCCCCCCCTGTATATTGTGACCTCCTTGACAGTCCCAGTCTGTCTTGCTTTGTCTTCCCAGTGTGCAGCACAGAGCCTGGTAGATAGGAGGGCTGCTTCATACATGTTCAGTGGCTGATCCCCAACTTTGGAGGGGAAGCGTGATTTAATAATAGGTATTTCTCAGATCAATTAGTGGACATCATTGTTTGTGGCCTTCCTTCTAGAGAGGCCCAGGTCAGGACTGGTTCTAGCTTCTGGAGGGTCTTCTTCCAATTAAGCTGTTCTGGAAGATCACTAATGGAATGACTGACTGATTTTGAGATTAGAGTTCCACCAATCACAGACATTGAAGGGACCTTCTAATTCACTTCTTTCATCTGATAAAGGAGGAAACTGAATCAATGAACGGGCTGCTATTTGGACCAGGGTCTCTGACCACAGGCTATTATTTCTGCTGTACCAAGTTGGCTCTCAAGTGAGTGCAGATTCTCCATGTAGGATCTGACCAGGACAAAGTACCATGACTAAACACTTCCTTCTTACTTAGTTCACTAATCTATGTTACTTATTTCAAGTTTTTATTTTTTCTGTTTCACATAATTGAATTATAGGCACAATAATAGCAAAATCATCAAGGTAAATACCATATTTAATAAATACCAGTAGTTATTAAATATCCATATGGCACCAGGCTAAGCAAGTGGTTTAGGAAGTATTCTGGAGAAAACCAACCAAGAGTCTGAATCAACTCAGAATTTTCCTAGAGTCAGTGAAGTTGGAGTTATTTTAGCAGACTGTCTAGACTAGCCAGATACTTTCTGGGCTTCCCCTCATCCTGATTTGAATTCTAGGGACCTCAACAGTCTGGTAACCTGAAATGGGGGCTGAAGCATGTCGGGGAAGTGACAAAATTTACAAAAATAATTCTGCTTCAAGTCTTAGCTCACAAAACAATGCAGTGGATTGGACTAAATAGGATTTTTCTGTAAATTTTTACTTTGGAGCTTTCTTTTGACTCTGGAAATATCCTACTTTTTAAATTGCCTATCACATAATTTGAAAGTTGGAAAGGACCTCAGAGGTGTATGGCCCAGCCCATTCACAGAAGGAATCCTCCATGCTTTGCTTAAAGGTCTGCATGAGGGGAACTACCCCCTTCTAGCTAACCCATTCCAGTTTTGGCCAGCCTTCACCCCAAAACCAGGTTGGCCCCTCTGCAATTCTGCCCTTTGCGCCTGCTTACCTCTAGGCCAGGCTGGTTCTTTTTTTTTTTTTATTATTTTATTTTTCCATTTACATGTAAAGATTGTTCTCAACGTTTGTTTCTGTAAGACTTTGAGCTCCAAATTTTTTTCTCCTCCCCTCTCTTCCCTCCCCACTCTCTAAGACAAAGAGCCATATGATATAGGTTGTATATGTACAGTCATTTTAAACCTATTCCCATCAGTCATGCTGTGAAAGAAAAATCAGAGCAAAAGGGAAAAGCCACGAGGGAGAAAAAGCAAATAAAAACTCCATCCGCCCACCCTCAGTCTGGATAGTTCTCTCTGGATGTGGACGGCATCTTCATCCCAGCTGGGCTTGTTGGATCAGAGCTGCTCCTCCCAGTCTGGCTGTCCCTGTGTACAGGGAACTCCACTCAGCACCTGCTCGTTCCTGAAGTCAGCCCGCTTGTCGTTTCCCCTGGGACGGGGACACTTCACACTCTCGGGCCGTCACCTCCTCAGCCATTCCCCAGTTGATGAGCGCCACTTGTTTTCCGGTTCCTTCCAGGCCCTCCTATGGACGGACCCTCCAACGCCGAAGACCAAGCTCAGGCCGTCCTGGCTTCTCCGAGCTCGGCCCACGCCGCCCTTCCTTCCCCTCCTTTTGTCCACTCTGGTGCTGTCCTTCACCGCCGGCCCAGAAGCGGAGCCAGGGCTCTGGGGGTCTGGGCGAGGAGAGCACGGTGGCCTCTCCTCCTGGCAGCTCTGCCCCGGCCTTTCCTAATGAAACCCCCTGGGGGTCTCCTGAGACCATCTTCAAGCCCAGGTCCCCCAGCCTTGACCTTTCCCGTCCCTGACCTTGCCCCTCAGCTTTGAGGTGTCCACACGTTTGAGAAGCTGCCGTCCATGCCTCGACCTAAGCCAGTGTAAGCCGGCGACCTCCTGCCGCACTGAGGTGAAAATGTTCCCGACGGCTCTCCTTGTGAAAGCGTGGAACGAAGTTAAGTCTCCGACGGGACGTCAGCCTGTGGAAATCGGAGCTGAGGCTGGCAGTGGCCGAAGGAGCTAGGCAAGGGAGTGCCAAGGGCCACCGGAGGGGGGTCTTTTTCACTCACTGCAGGGATTAGCAAGGGGTGCGTGGGATTCGGGTGGCTTTTGGTGCCTCGCCACCTTAGCGAAGGATTTCTTTTTTGGAAAATAGAGCTCCAAAAGCTCAGTAAGACAGGGCTGAAACAGGTGGAACCTTTGATGCATTAAGAACCTCCGTTTGTTAGGGAGCATGGCTCTTTGGGCAGCCCCTTGAGTCTTCTGGCTCTCTCAGGCCTGTCACTCATTGCCCCCTGAGATTTGTGGCAGATTGGGAATGGTTCCCAGACTTTGTTATTACATCCGGTGCACCTGGGACATGGGCAGATTAAGGAGGAAGAAACCAATCTCACTTCCCTCATCTAATATCAGGGCAGTTTCTTCTTGGATAGGCTGTCCGGGTTCGATGTGCAGTGAATAAGAAAACATTTCAGAGAAATCAGCGGCCCCCCTATTTGTAGTCAGTGAGACTCGCCTGGTAGCTACAAGAACCAGAGTACGGTTTGTTCTTTCTTTATTCTTTCTGCAGTGTTTTCTTTGGAACCGTGGGCAGCTGGCTGGTTTGGGAGGACGAGACGGAGGGCACTTTGCACAAATGCGGGAGGATTTCCTCACAGCCATCCTTGCCTGGGATTATCTGTGCCCCTCACAGTGACAGCTGCAGACAGACTCCCCTGGCTCCCGGGCTCCGAGCCCCATGGCCTGGGCATGGGGAGTCTGACGGGCTGGGCGCAGCCCCTCCCAAAGCACCCACCCCGGGACAGTGCACCATCAGCAGGGCTTTCCAGCTGCATGTGTAGCAAGGGTCGGGGTCAGGAGGAGCTCCGGGACAGGGACATGAAAGGGCGAGGGTGATCTGAAGACACACAGGAAGGGCTTGAGGTGGTCTGCAGGGCTGGCAGGGTCCCCATGGTCTAGCCAGCCGACTCTGCACCTGTGCTTCTCTGGACGGGAGAATTCTCCAGGACCCTGGGACTCTGCTCTCACATGGCCCAGAGAGCAGACTTCCACACAGCGCAGGGGAAAAGCAAGAGGAGGGCTGGGCCCAGGAGAGAGAGCAGCTTCAGCTGTCCCCATGGTCTGGGACTCGGCCACCTAACCAGTTAGAAGGCTCCCCCAGCCCTGAGGGGCGGGCCCACGGGCCTCCCCCACGCTCACTGCACTCTGTTCCCTCCCCACTCTTGGTGCTGCCGAAGCTGGAAGCCTGCTTAGGCTGGGACAGCAGCCTGGCAGTGCCCCCACTGAACCGAGGGAGAGAGTCCGGCATCCAGCAAGGGCCGATTCTCTCTCCCCAGAGGTCATTCGGGCTAGAGACTGAGGCTTCTGAAATGTCCCCTGCCCAGGTGGGACACAGCTTTGAAGTCCGGTCCCTGTGAGTCAGAAAGTGAACAGTAGGGGAACAGAAGGAAAACAGGTTGGAATGCAACAGGGATCTCAAGAGGAAGGCAACCCAGTGAAGGACTTTGTTGTTAACAGGCCTCGTTACTGAAAGAGAGGAATATGGTCTTCAGAGCAGCCCAGAGTCCAGACATCTCTAAATAGGTATCCTTACAGTACTGGACAAAGGAAAATGAATCAGCCCCTGAGGAAGTCGGGCACCCTCTGGCTTACCTAGAGATCACGGCACCACTGTGCAATGTTCCTAATTGGATTAAAAGGGAAATGAGAATCATGAAAGCAGAATTTATGGCCTGCAAAGCAGAGATAATCAGCAGCCTAGAAACACTTGAATCCACTGTAGCAAGAATCACCAAAGAAAAGAGAAAGAAAAACTGCAATGCAAATATAGAGAAGTGAAGGACAGTCTGGAAGATGAACCAATCATGTTAAAGTCTTCATACAAACAAAGCATTTGATTTTGATAGGATGTGTAGAAACCACCTAAAGATTATAAATCTCCCAGAGGAAAACAAGTCAAAACCTAAAAACCATAATGCAAGAAATAATTCGAGAAAACTGAAACTTCCAATTACAGAAAACAAACAACTGAAAACACAGAACTCTCCAGAAAAAAAAGCCAGATGCTGCACTTTCTTTACCAAGGACTTTCCTGTGTGCTGTGTGCTGTGCCTTTATGCTCTGGAACACAGATGCCCACAGAGAAGGAGCCAACCTTCTAACGGAATGATTCTTTCCAGAGTCTCCGGTGGGAGAGCCCCTTCTGAAGTGTGAGCTCTAGGGCTGCAATGACCACCTGGGAGGAAGAAGCTGCTGTGACATGAGGGGAAGTCCAGAGGAGTGCAGACCCTGCAAACCAGGGCCTAACCACTTATGCAGAAAGATGCATGGTCAGTCACAGGAGGAGTTTGAAGCTTTCCTAGAAAGAAAACCAGATAGCTCCTCAAACACCCTGGGCACCAGAAATACAGAAGGGCAAACAAACAGCACCAGCAGAATAATGATACACATGAGATAAGGTTGAAAGCAGAAGTTAAATATAAGTATAAAAATATGGCAAAGAAATGGGCCTGAACTGAACTAAAGCTCAACACCTACAGATGAATTTTTTGATTTTTTTTTTGGTGGGACTAAATTAAAAATGAATGGCACCTAAAAAGGGAGAGGGGAGGAAGAAAAGAAAAGTTAATATGTAATATACCATAATTAAGTCAAAGACTAGCAGTGGAAGGAAAATACCTCCTGTAGTCACTCAGGAACATGTGATCCTAAGAAGAATGGACAAAGAGGCATAAGAAGGGGTTGAAATGGGGAGGAAAAGGAGGCAATTTTAACACTCCCATGGCAGAGGAGATTCCATAAAGGGAGATGGAGACCTTAAAAGAGTATGATTTGCAAGGATCTGGCCCCAGGAAAGGGAATCAGAGCTTTTGGGGACTACTAATTGAGACAGTCGTTTCAGCAAACTTACAGGCTGCAAAATAAACCCTCAGGAATCAAGAGCATTTATATTAACAGGATTAAATTAACATTTATATCCAACAGGCAATTATAGAAAGGGGAATCTCATTTCAAGTAACTACAAAACTTAATAACTATCTGGAGATGTATCTACCAAAGCACACAAAATGCCTGTATGTATTCCACTACAAAATGTTGCTTGGAGAAAGAGTAACTTTAATAGCTGGAAGTATATTCAGTACTTGTGGCTGAGCCATGCTAATGTAATAAAAATGACAATACCACTTATGTGAATTTATAGTTTCAGTGCTATACCGATCAACATAGGTTGTAGAACTTGATAAAATAATCAATTTGGAAAAATACAATATTTAAATATGGAACTATGCCCAAAGGACTACCAAGCTGTGTATGCCCTTTGATTCAGCAGTGGCTCTACTGGGCCTATATCCCAAAGAGATCTTAAAGGAGGGAAAGGGACCCACATTTGCAAAAAATGTTTGTGGCAGCCCTTTTTGTAGTGGCTAGAAACTGGAAACTGAATGGATGCCCATCAATTGGAGAGTGGCTGAATAAATTATGGTATATGAATGTTATGGAATATTATTGTTCTGTGAGAAATGACCAATAGGATGATTTCAGAGAGGCCTGGAGAGACTTACATGAACTGATATTAAGTGAAGTGAACAGAACCAGATCATTGTACATGGCAACGGCAAGATTATGTGATGGATCAACTCTGAGGTGATTCAGGCCAGTTCCAGTGGACTTGTGATAGAGCCATGTGCATCCAGAAAGAGGACTATGGAAACTGAATGTGGATCACAACATGGTATTTTCACCTTTTTTGTTGTTGTTTGCTGGCTTTTTGTTTTCTTTCTCATTTTTTCCCCATTGATCTGATTTTTCTTGTGCAGCATGATAATTGTGGAAATATGTATAGATGAAGTACACATGTTTAACATATATTGTATTACTTATATCTAGGAGAGAGGGAATTCAGGGAAGGGAGGGAGAAAAAATTTGGAACACAAATTTTTACAAGGGGGAATGCTGAAAACTATCTTTGCATATATTTTGAAAATAAAAAGCTATTACAAAATTTGGGTCATAAAAATTTTTTTAAATTTAGAAAATCAAGGTAAATTATAAAAAGATATAGGGATGAAATGGAAATAGGACCTCCAGACCTCAAACTGTATTATAAAAGGCAATTATCAAAACCATATGGAATTGTTTTAAAAATAGAGAAGGTAGACCAATGGAACAGACTGGAGAAGGGAAAATTAGAAATAACTGTTATCAGAAGACTCCATGGAACTTAGCAGGATGGGGAGTAAGCCTGGGCTCAGCTGCCATTGCCCACTGCTTCCCTGGTTGCAAACTAGTTCAGGAGAAGTGTTACAATCAATACTCTGTTAGAGTGAAAGAGGAATCTTTTAAAAATTCTATTTTTGTGAGAGGCAGGTGTACTCCCAAGGAGAACACACCAAATTCAGAAGTGGGAGCAAGCTTTATACTGTTATAATATACTGTTTACACTGTTAGTTCAGCTCCTTAACCTCTCCCTTCAAAGTTTGGATTGGCTAGATTTACAGTCCGAGTTAGCTACAATTGGTCTGATTTAGAATTACAATTACAGTCGGTCAGTTTACAATCAGAGTTATAATTGATCAGATTTACCATCTTCTTTGTCCATTCCATTTGCCAAAAGGCTTGTGCCCTGTCATAGACCCTAGCCAGTCTGGACCACTTTAAGCCTGGGCCCCTTTCTCAGGATCTTTGTTGTTTGGCCAGTTCCTTGAGTCACTGGGGGATTGGTTGGAGATCTCTTAACAAGAAACTTCACCCCTCCTTTCATCCTGCTCTGCTAATGTCTGTGGAAGTCTCATACTCCTCACACAATGAAACTCCATAACCTAGTGATCAGTAAGCCAATCAGGAAAGAGCTCCCTATCTGTGAAATCTCTCTGGCAGAAATTAAGCTTAAAACACTGTCTTACACCATACTCCACAATACATTCTAAAAGGATGTTCTCTTAGAGCTCAGACTGTTTTTTAAAATTAGAAGAGAAGCAGATTCTACATCTCTGACAGCGATGAGTATTCTTAACTAAACAAGAGGTAGAGGCTATTAAAAAAATAAAATAACTTTTGATTGCATGAAAATAAAAACAAAATCAGTGTACTTAGGATAAGGGCAGGTTGAATTAATCTAAAAAGTCTTTAGATCAGATTTCTCTGATAAGGGGCTTATTACTATCCAAGATTAAATCAATCTCTCTGTCTCTCTGTGTGTGTCTCTTTCTCTCTCTCTCTGTCTCTCTCCCCTCCTCCCCCTCTCTGAGAACAGCTTTCTACAGAAGGTGGCATCTGGGTTGGGTGCTGACAAGGGAGAGATCCCCAGAGGAAGAGCTGAGCAGGGAGGGCCCAACTCTGTGCTGAGTAGCCAGTGCCGAGGCACAGGGACCGCTTCCTTCGCCCCCCCCTCCCTTCTTTCCTCTGGCTTTCCCTCTGGCTCCTCTGCCCTGGATCTGAAGGGGGACTGAAGTGAGTAGTCCAGGGAGGAAAGCCCATTTTCTCAGCTCTTCTGGCTGCCATCCTTCCGTCCTGCTCTCTGTGATTCTGCCATCGGTTCCCTGGTTCTGCCCCCCCCCATCAGCTCACTAAGGTATCCCTGGAGCAGGGGTCCCCAAAGCCCCTTGCCCCCAAGGCTGCCTTCACGTTCCCGCCCTCCCTCCCTGCTAGGTGGAGGAAGAACTGGAGGAGCAGGACTTCCTGGACCGCTGCCTCCAGGAGATGCTGGACGAAGAGGACCAGGACTGGTTCATCCCCTCTCGCGACCTGCCTCCAGGCTTGGGGCAGCTGCAGCAGCAGCTCAACGGACTTTCTGTCAGTGACGGTCACGGCTCCGAAGATATCTTGGTAAGGGCCTCCCGGGGAGCGTGGGGGGGAGCCCCTGTGGGCTTTGGGCTGGGCAGTCGGGGGAGGGATGAGGTCGCTGCCTCCTCCAGCCGCCCCCCCCTTGCCGGCCCTCTGGGGCTCGAAGGGCTGGGAGAGGGGCCTTTGAGGCCGCGGCCCAGGCCCGCCTGCAGTCTTGTTTAAGTGTCTGCGTGAGGCTTCTCCAGCCCTTTGGCCGGCAGGGTTGTGAAGTGCGACAGTTGGCTCCCTCGCCAGCAGGTGACTTCTGGAACCAGAAGGAAGAGGGGACGAGCCCTGGGGGACTGGGCCTGCCGTCCGATAATGAGTCCGACCCTTGGCTTGGCCAGGAGCTTTGCCCCGGTCCTCAGACCTGGGACCCCCCCCCAGGAAGCTTGTGGCTCCTCCCTCGTTAGGACCCAGAGCCGACAGGGCTGGCTCCCCATCGGGGGCCCGAGGCTTCAGGCCAGCAGACGCGGTGCTGCCGCAGCCAGTCGGGGCTCACCAAGGCCATCGCGGGGGTCCGCCGAGGTCAGAGCGCGCGCCTCCCGACAGGCGCCAGCCGGAGCAGCGAATGGCTCCCACTTGTACTTACGCTCTCCTCTGCTCCTTATTTCAGAGCAAAAGTAACCTGAACCCCGACGCCAAGGAGTTTATTCCAGGAGTGAAGTACTGACTCTTCGGAAACCTTGCCAGAGGACTTGGGGTCCCTCTTTGCAGGGACAGAAGTGCACACGGAGGCGGGGCGGGGGTGGGGGGCTGCTGGGGGAGGGGAAAGCAAGAGGGTCCAACCGGACGCTGTGAATCGAGTCTTAATGCGGGCAGTCTTCTCTACAAGCATCTGCGTATCTCTTTTGTTGTGCCAGCCCGCACCGGGGCGCTCTGGATCTGTTTTCTTTTTTTCCTCTGTTTTTCCTTTTTTGTTTAAACATCATTCTTTTTTCCCTTTTTTGTTTGTTTTTGTGAGAGGACTGCAGCCTCTGCCTCCCTTCCCCCGGAGAGGACCTTGGGGTGGGAAAAGCATCTTTTTTGCAGGGAGCGCCCTTCCCATCCTGCCGCAAACGTGTCAGATTCCAGCGAAGCCCGCTGGTTGGCAGGGGGGAGGGGAGGGCAGGGGCTGGCTTCTCTCTCCCGGGGCCTCCCGAGGGCCGCCCTGACCTGAAAGGAGAGCGTGGGGGGCGCGTGCGAGAATGCCCGAGCCGCTCGTGCGGGGGCCGCCTCCCTACACGCCCTTGTTCCTGATGAGCCAGATGAGGGTCATTCTGCAACGGACTCCATTTGGGGGAAAGGAAGCCGTCTTACTGGTGGCGGGCCCCAGGCCTGGGAGGCCGCCCCTTCGGGGATACCAGCGTCACCGTCCTCCGTCCCTCCCCTCGCTGCAGGGGATGCGGCCCCCTTTCAGCTCTGGCCATCCTCAGGAGCAGCCCAAGGCTGCTGCCCTCCCCGAGGCGGCTTTAAGTCACTGGTTTGGAAGAGCCCGACAACGTCCCCTTCCTGTGAGCGCCCGCTGGCCGTCCTGGTGGGAGGCCTTGGGACGTGGCCGGGGTAAGGAGGTCCTTCTCCTGCTCCCAGGATCATCAGCGGGGGTCTTGGTTTTCTGCCAGCATCTCCCTGTTCCATCCCATGTTTGGCCAGCCCCAAATGCCCGCAGGCAGAGCAGTGGTGGGTGCCAGGCTTGCTCAGACGCAGTGACCCCCCAGTTGAGCAGGCAGGGCAGGGGGACCTCCTCCAAGCTTTGGGGGCGCCCCCTCCCCGGGCTCAGCCCGTTGCAAGGTCAAGCTTGTATTTCAGAGGCGACTGCTCCCTTCGGGTCCATCTGCCTTACTTGGGAGCCTGTGTCCCACACGTAGGGTCCCAGATTGGAGCCGGAAGGACCTTCGGGGTCACCGAGTCCAACCTGGCCGTTCTGCAGCGAGGGAGGGAGGGCAGCCAGGCGGAGGGACTCGTCCGGGGGCCCGCAGCTACTAAGTGTCTGTGGCTGCATTTGAACTCAGGTCTCCGTGGCTCTGGGCAGCTCTGCCCCAGTTCTGGGCACATCCTAGGGCAGGAAGGATTTAGCTTGGATGGAATTCCTCATTTGGAGGGGGTTTGAGGGGGTGGGGTCACCCTCAGGGCTCCCTCAGCACTGGCCGCAGGTGGCTCCCAGGGAGTTCTGAGACCTCAGTGCCAGAGAGGGGCCTCTGAAGGTCAGGGGTCCAGGGAGGGCTGTTTGCATCCAGAGTTTTCAAGAAATGCCCTGGTTTGAATGGCTCTTGGGAGAAGAGGGTGGAAGGGCCCTCTCCTGCCCTCAGTGGCACCGACCTTGCCCAGGAGAGTGCCAGGTGGGCATAGAGTGGGCACAGGCCCTGCCCCCTGTACTTCTGAAGATGAGGTGGCTGGGGGAGCCCCCCAAGAGGGGGCTGAGCCAGCCCCTCCTCCTCTACTTGGGGAGGAGCAGCAGGGGGTCTCCTCCCCCTGGGATGCCCTCTGTTGTCACAGACAAGTTGCAGGCCCAGACCCCAGACTGGTATCTGTCTGTACCACGGAGACCCCTCCATGCCCATCCTGAGCTTGTGTGCATTTTATCTTCCGTCCCTCCTTGCTAAAGGGCCAGACCTGCAGGAAGGCCACAGCCTCTCCTGTTTCCCATTGGCGCCTCCATTTTCTCCCCCCCCCATCCCATGCCAATCTGGCATCATGGAAGGCAGAAGAGCCCTGCCACGGGCACCCCGTCACTAAGCACACTCATCTGTCCCATGCCAGTCGTCTCCACTTCGCACATTTTAGGAGCAGAAACTTTGGTTTCCCAGCGTTCCACGAGCCTTTCCTGCGGCCGTCCTGAGAATTTGGAGCCGCGCTCTGGAGGACGCAGACACAAAGCACAGCCCGGCCGCCATGGCGGCAGCACCTCAGGAAGAGCTCGGGACCCGCTCCCTCCAAAGCCCCGGCCCCTCGGAGCCAGCCTGTCTGCGGCGCTTGTTAGATGACAGAGGCTGCTGCTTGTTGGCCAGCCCGGACCCCTCTGTGCCAGCGGCTCTGCGGACCGGTTCTGGAGGGGGCAGAACCCGAAAGTGCCCGAGTGGAGAGACCCCTCCAGACCAGCTTTCTGATGAATGTGGCCGCCTCTCCCAGCGGTCACGCTGCCTTCCTTGGTTGGGGAGGGGGAAGGAACGGAACGAGAGCTCCCGCGGGTGAGGTGATGGCAGGGAGCCCCAGTGGTTGGAGCTGTCCCCTCGTCGCCTCCTGGGCATCTGCACAAGTAGCAGAAAGCGCCTGGAGCCTCATTCTGCAGATTCTCTTGGGAGAGGGAGACCAGGAGCTTAAAGTGGACTTTTTTTCATAAAAATGTCCAAAAGGGAAAAAAAAGTTACCTTTTCTGAACTTTGCTATTCAGACCGAATGGCAGCTCTGGAAATGTCAATAAAAGGAGAAGGCAACGATCGGCTGTGGCGCAGTCCTTCCCACCTCTGCGGCTTTGGCATCGGTGCAGACCAGGGCCCCTTCCTCACCCCCCCCCCAGTTCCTGCTTCCCTGGGTGTGGTCCCCTGGCAGTCTTGCTAAGGAGAAGGGTGCCGACTCCTGGGCCTCTGGGTGCCCTGTCCCTGCCCCCCGGGGCCTCTGGGCACCCTTGTCCCCGCCCCCCAGGGCCTGGGTGCCACCCTCCTCCCCCCAATTATCTCCTGTATCGGGCCCTGAGACGGGCAGATCTCCGTGGGTGGGAAGCCTGTTCTCAGTGGGAAGGGGGCATTTCATGCTCTCCCTGACCAGAGCCTGGTACAGAGGACCGACAACGCTTGTGGTTGCTTAATAAATGGGAGCTTGGCCCGCTCTAGTGAGGAGGGGGCGACTGCTAATGGCGCAAGAGCCCCAGCCCCGTCTTTGCAGGGAGGCAGCCTTGGAGCCCCCTCCCCCACCCCCGTCCCCAGAACCTCGAAGTCAGGAGAGCGACCCTCACCACACGTGGGGCTCCGGTCCTTGTGCCCCCCCATGGGGTCAAGCTCTGTAGTTCCCATGAGGAAACCCATTCACCCAGCGACCTTCCGAGGCCCCCAGCCGATAGCTCCTGCCTCGTCTGTGCAGCGCTCTGGCCCCCGCCCGGCCCAGGGCAGACCCTCCCTACCTCCAAGTGCCCTGCCTTCCCCCAGAGGGAAGCACGTGGAAACCGGGAATCCTGTGTCCTGGTCCGTTGGCCCAGTGGTGGCCACGTCCCTCCCCTGCTCAGCAAGGCCGGTGGCGCCCGGGTCAGCCCACCGCTGCACGCTTCTGCACTGCCCCCCGGGCCCAGGACTGTGGCCTCCCATCTGCTCAGAGCCCCACTGGTGCGTGCTGAGGATGCTCGCTGACGAGCCAGGGCTCCGGGGGGCCGGCCGGGCCTTGAAGCGCCTGTCCACCGTGGCCTCCGAGCTCAGGCTGCCAGCCTGCGGGCATGTGATTCCAGCCCCCAAATGCAGATCCCGGAGGGCAGGAGCCCTCTATCCGCAGCACGGAGTGGGCCCCTTGGTGCTTGGGATCAGGGTCTGAATGGGGCCACGGGGCACCTCCTGCACCCAGGGAGGGGTCTGAGAGACACTTCAGGGGGTCGTGGAGCCCCGTCCGTGGGTGGCGGGAGGCCAGCAGGCCGGTGTGATGTGTAAAAAGTTCAGGAACCCACTGGTGGGAAACTAGCCATTTTAATCAACAATGCCAGTGTTCTGATCAGAGGGGTCAGGCTGGGTACGGGCCCCCGGCTTATGCACCCCCAGGAAAGTCACACGTAATGAGAGGGACTACGTATTGATTAAGTGGGTTCCCTCCATGGAGGGCCAAGTGACGTCATGTCACTCCTAACAAAGGCACGCACGGTCTGTACCCAGACCACCCCAGCTCTGGGCAGTGGAGCCCAAAATTTACCCCCTTATTCGAGTAGAACAGCGCGGAGGGAGGGCTGACCGAGCCTGGGTCAGCTCAGGTCAGTCATGATGCCCTCTAAGAGGGAAACCGGGTCCCCCAAACCGCGGATCCTTCAGGATCAAGAGGGGCGTTAATGGAGGCAGAAGAGCAGACTGCTGGCTGACTCAGCCACGCTTGGAAAGGGCACTGCGCGCTTGGCGGGACGCTGGCCAAGAAAGGGCGCCGACTGGCTTCCTGCCCCAGATGTCTGGGACCCCACGGGAGAGCTGGGCCCTTGCCAGGTATTTTCTCCCACAACCTGGGCACAGGAGGGACCCTTCCAGATGAGGAAACGGGCTCAAATGGCCACCAAGCCAGTGGCGGAGACGGGTGTGGCAGTGCCCACTTCTGGAGACAGGCTAAGGGGCAGGCATGCCTGGCACTCGCCTGTCTAAAGACAGTGGCCCTGAGCAAGCCTCCTGCCCGAGGCGCTCATCAGGGAGATGGACTTAATGGCAGCTTCTGCCCCTGGCGGGTAACACTGCTGGCAGAGCTAACCCAGGTGACGGGCGCTAGCAGGGGGCGGGGAGGGGGCACCGGGCTGCATCCGGAGGGGCACAGCTTCCACGGGGGGGGGGGGTCAGGAGGACCGTGTCTGGTTGTGGCCCCCATGGCTGAGGGCGGGAGGACACCGGGCCTGGAGGGCCAGACGAGCCGGCCCGCTTAGCCCCAGAGGACAACCAGGAGATGGCGCAAAGAAGGCGATTTAATTTGGAAATCAGGAACAAAGTCTTAGCAACCGGAGCCGCCCATGGGGGGGGGGTCGGGGGTCGGACTCGCCTGGGCCTCCCTGAGGCTCCTGGGAGGTCCCTGCACATTTCGGCAATGCCGTGGAGGAACAGAAGCGCGGCGGTGGCGGCGGCGGCACAGGGCGCGGGGCATGGGGCCGGCCAGCTAGAAGGTGTGCTTAAAGAAGGGGTCGGCCGTGTTGGCGTAGTCCAGGGGGAGCTTCTGCCCGATGAACTGGGCCCCCAGGCTGGCCCCGCCCAGGGCCGAGGAGTGCTTCAGCTTGAGCAGCGTGAACTTGGAGAAGGCCCTCCGGAGCTTCCGGCCCTCGGCCAGGGCGCTGATGAAGCCTGGGACGGGAGAGGGGGTGAGGGGCCGGGCCCCGGGGCTGGGGCCTCCGCCCCGCCCCCCAGGAGCCCCCTTACCTTCCTCCAGCAGCTCCCAGCTCTTCCACACGGAGCCCACGCACAGGATGGGGAGGCCCGTTGGCTCCTGGAACAGCTCCTGGGGCGGGGGGGGAGGGGGAGTGACTGATGCCGGGCCTGCTCCGGGGGGCTCTTCCCCATAGCCAGCCCCCCCCCCGCTCCCCAAGGAGCCCAGACAGAGGGGCCCCGGGGAAGGGGCGGCCAGAGCGGGGTCGAGCCATGCTTCCCAGCCCTTGGCCAGGGGAGGCGGCTCTCACGGCTGTCTGTGGGGCCCACGTGTGTGAGTGTGCGTGAGAGAGAGTGTGTGTGTGTCTGTGTCTGCCCAGGCCTCCCCTCCTTCCTTCCCGGCTCAGCCCCCCCCGCCATGGCACAGAGCCCACTGACCAAGCCCTGGGCACTGGGTGCCACCGGCAGCTGCTTGAGGGCAGGCCTTGCTGGGTTTTGCCCTCGGCGCAGCGGGCCAGGGGCGTGGGGCGCAGGACCCCGGGCTCCCCGGGCTCCAAGCCGCCGCGCAGGTGGGATGTCGCTGCTCGCCCATCGCCCCCCCCCCGCTCACCGGATGTATCTTGGGCAGCACTGCCAGTATGTGTTTGGCCAGCATTTCTCCGGCCTTCCTGAAGATATAGTGGCAGAGGAGGTCGCCCTGATAAGCACCTAAAACAGAGAGGGGAGGGGGCTGGAGAGCGGCCGGCACCCCCCCCCATCCGTTTCCCGAGGGGTCACTGCACCGACCTGGGCGCTCCCAAGGGCCCGGCCCTGTGCTGCAGGAAGGGGGGGGAGGGAAAGCGAATGAGAGCTTCGGGGCAGAAGAGCAGCGTGAGAAGCCCTGGTGGGGGCAGGCGGGCACAAGGAGGAAGGGGCAGAGAAAAGGGACAGCCACAGCAGAAACATCTGGACTTGGGAGGGAAGGGAGAAGGAGGAGAGAGTTGAGGGAAGTTTCCGGGCAGGTAGAGGAGGCTGAAGGCAATGGTGGTACCAGGCAGTACCAGGAGGGCGGGGGGGGTGTTTGTGGGCAAGATGATTGATGGGACCGCGCTCTCAGGTAGGGAGTGAGGGGCTGGGGGGCGGGCATTGCAGGGGTGGCTCCAGAAAAGCCAATTTGGGCTCCTCTTGATTTAAGAGGGAACGAAGGAGGAGGGCGAGGGTGGGCGGCTTGCAAGGGCAAAGGCTGGGGGCTCGCTTTTCATTCCCACTGCCAGGGGTCTCCGTGGCCCGGGCCGAGTGAGAGAGCAGGGTTCTAGAGCTGGGACCCCTCAGCGGCCCCTCGGCCAGCCCACCGCGGGAAGGAGGGAGCAGCGGAGTGACAGACGCCAGGCTGGACGCTGCCCGCAGCCAAGAGATCGGGGGGACTCCCAATGCAGCCCAGACGGCGACACAAGCGGGGGGCCAAGGTCTGGGGGCTTTCTGACTGACGGCCCACGAGCCGGCCCTTTGTGGGCCTCTCTGCCCCTCTCTGGCTTCCCACCCCGGCCCTCCGGTACCTTCTGCAATCTTCCGGCAAAATCCCGCAAAGTGGGATTTATCGAAGGTTCTGTAGAGGTGGGTGAGGAGCCCGACGCGGTCAGACACCTGAGGGCACAGAAAAGGGCTTCAGAAAGGAGAAGGCTTTGCCACGAGCCGCGCCATGCCGCAGCCCGGCCCTTTGCCCAGAGCCAAGTGGTCGGAAGACCCAGGAACCCGGGCATTGTCCTCAGGGGCAGCGCCGCCAGAGAGCGGACCCTCAGGCCCAGTCCGACTTCCTCGCCTTACCAAGAACCGATGGCGCCCTGACAGGCGAGCTCCCCCCGCCCCGAACCTCCTGCCCCTCTCCATGGCAAAGCTGAAACCCCCAAACCCCCCGGCCACCCAGCTCCGACCGAGGAGGGCCAGGCCTGCGGGGCAGCTCTGGGTTGTGGGGGGTAAGCCGGGAGCCCAGGCCCCAGACCCAGGCCGTCCCGCTGCGCTCAAGAACGAACCGTCAAGGAGAGAAGAAACCAAGCGGCTGGTGCCGGAAGCGAGACGCTGGGAGCAGGAGCTCTGCCCGGCTGTGTCCCAGAAACTCAAGGGTCTGAGGAAGTCTCGCAAACTGCCTGGAGAGCAGCGGCATCAGTGCCCTCCTTCTGAAAGGGACGGGCAGACAGCCACACCCAAGCACGCTCTAGAAAAAGCGTCCCAACCAGAGGGGCTCGGGGCCCAGACACGGAGGGGGGAGTGAGTCCCGACTTAAAATGAGCTCTCTGGAGCCAGAGAAAAGGAGAGCGTCCCGCCAGACTCCTGAAACGAGCGGACGCCGCTGGCACCCAAACCAGCAAAAGCAGCAAGAGAAGGAGTGTGGAAGGAAAGGCCTAAGTAAAATACTAGTTAGGGACACACAAAGACTGCGCACCGGGACCAAGCAGGATTCATTCCAGGAATACAGGGGCCGTGAGCGCAAGGAAAACGGAACATGGAAAAAGCATACAATCCACTCTTATAAATGATTATAGCAACCTTGTGTTTGGCAAATACAAACATTTCAGCTTTGGGGATAAGAATTCATTCTTTTTATTTATTATTTCTGCTGAGGCAGTTGGGGTTAAGTGACTTGCCCAGGGTCACACAGCTAGGAAGTGTCTCAGACCAGATTTGAACTCAGGTTTTCCTGACTTCAGGGCTGGTGCTCTAACCACTGTGCCATCCAGCTGCCCCTAAGAATTCGTTATTTTGTTTTAAAAAAAAAAAAAAGTTGGGAAAACTAGAAAGCAATCTGGCAGGAAGTAGGTATAGACCAATATCTTACACCATTCACCAAGGTCAAAAATGGGGCAGCTAAGTGATGCAGTAGATAGAGCACCAGCCCTGCTGTCTGAAGGACCTGAGTTCAAATCTGATCCCAGACACTAATACTTCCTAGCTGTGTGACCCTGGGCAAGTCACTTAACCCCAACTGCCTTTCAAACAAAAAAAGATCAAAATGAATATACATATACAATATAAAGGGAGAGATCGTAAGTAAATCAGAAGACCATGGAGCATATTATTACCTACCAGACTTATGGAGAGAAGAATTTATGAATAAACAAAAAAGATCATTTTAAGATAAAAAACAGATAATTTTGATGAATTCAAAAGGTTTTGTCAAAACAAGAACCTCAAATTTAGTTAAGATTAGAAGGAAAGCATAAACCTGGGGGAGAGGGGCAATTGATAGTTTCTTGGATAAAGTTTTCATTTCTCAAATATCTAGAGAACATTGTCTAATTTATAAGAGTATGAGTTAACTGATCAAAGGCTATGAACAGGCATTTTTTTTTTGCAAAACTATATATAGTCACATGAAAAAATGCTCTAAATAATGACTGATTAGATAAAAGCAAATAAAAACAATTTTGAGAGATCCCGTCACACTGATCAGATTGGCTAAAATGACAGAAGGGGGAAAATGACAAATGTTGGAGAGGAGGTGGGAAAATTGGGGCACTAATAATACACTACTGGTAGAACTGTGACCTGGTCAACGACTTTGAAGAGAATCTGGGATTATGCACAAAGTTATAAACCTGTGTATTTCCTTTGACCTAGCTATAATACCACTATTAGATGTTTCCCAAAGTGATCAAGGAAAATGGAAAAGAACCTATGTCTTAAATTATTGAAAGCAGCTCTCTTTATGTTGGCAAGGAATAGCAATTGAGGAAAAGCCCACCAATTAAAAATGGCTAAACAAGTTGTGCTCTAAGGCTACGATGAATTACCACTGTGCTGTAAGACATGATGAACTGGTTCGTTTAGAAAAACATGGAAAGATCTAAATGAAATAATGCCAAGTAAAAGGAGCAGAACTGTTGTATACAGTGTACACAGTGTATACAGTGACAGCCATATTGTTTAAAGAATAAATATGAAGGACTATGTCATTCTGAGTATTAGAAATACTCAAATCAAGTACCCCAGCACCCTTAGCACAGGGTGGGGAGGGAGAGTTTGGGAACTTAAAATGGAACAAAAATGAATTTAATATTTTATTTTATTTTTTTTTGCTTTCTGCTGAGGCAATTGGGGTTAAGTGACTTGCCCAAGGTCACACAGCTAGGGAAGTGTCTGAGACCACATTTGAACTCAGGTCCTCCTGACTTCAGGGCTGGTGCTCTAACCACTGCGCCACCTAGCTGCCCCGAATTTAATATTTTAAAAAAGAATCAAAAGGGATCAATTTCCATCTCTACATTGCTTTTAAAATTTCAGAGTGCTTTCTTCAGAACCACCTGGGAAGGCAGCCAGGGTGAGCATTACCAGCTCCACTATACTGAGGAAACTGAGGTTTGGGCAAGTGCCAAGTGTCCAACAAGCACTGAGTATCTGAGCCAGGGTTTGATCCCTGGGCCTCCTGACTAGCATGTCCTTTGCTTTCTCTGCTACACCCTGCCACGAGAGCAGCAAGGCTGAAGGCCCATTGCTCAGATCGCTTGCCAGGGAGATGAGAGATTCTGCCCCGGATTTGCCATTAACCACAGAGCACAGTCCCTTCCCTTGGATTCTCTTCTGTTAGTTGAGAGGCTTGGGCTGGATTCTCTCCCTCAGCTCTGTTTCCCATCATTCTGGATAGATGAATGTTCCTCATTTCTATGATGAGATACCCAACTTGGGCTCAGATGTAAAACTTAATGTTATCTCATTTGTGAAATTGGTGCTTTTATTACCCCTATTTTACAAGTTAAGGAAACTGAGGCAAAAAGAGAGGCTAAGTCACAGTAAGAGTCTTGAGGCTGCTTTTGAACTCAGGTCTTCCCCATGGCAAGCCTGGTGTTGTTTCGCCACCAAATCCATGTAATTAAGCTGTATCCCATATGGAAACAGGGATCCTATCTCATCACAACTCTGAATGAGAGGCTCGGTTGTCCCCTTTGATGAATTCAAGTTACTTAGCCCAGAGGAAGTAACCCTTCGGTTCTGAAGAGCTAGAGTCAGTAATATAAGAGCACTTGGTTGTCCCTTTTGATGAATTCAAGTTACTTAGCCCAGAGGAAATAACCTTTGGGTTGTAAGGAGCTAGAATCAGTAATATGAGAGCACTCACTTGTCCTTTTTGATGAACCCAAGTTACCTGGCCCAGAGGAAATCACTGTAGAGCTAGAATCAGGAACATAAGAAAGTCGTGGAAAGTGGGAGAGCTATCGCAAGACTGGAGAAGGCCTGATGTCCCAATTTCTCTAAGAAAGGAGGAAAGAGTCTGCAAAATTTAGACCAGGGAACCTGACTTTGCCTCCTGGGAAAATTCTGGACTGGATTCTTCAAGGGATGGGAGGTGAACATCCAGAAAGGGAGCCAGTGATTCCGAGAGCCAGCGGGGACTTCCCTGGGAGCAGGTCGGGCCAGATTCTTTTTTTTTTTGGATGTTTGGTGAGAATCAGTCTCACCATTTATGTTTATTATTTAAAAAGCATTTTAATCCAGTGACAATGACGATGAAAGCTGACACACACATAGCGTGGAATCGGGGACACACGCAGGAAGTCTTTCCTTGGCATGGAATCCCAGAAATAGTTACAGGCCATGGGAAAATGTGGGAAGGGGCGACTGCTCCCTCTACAACTTTCTGCTCTCCAGACTCACTCATAAGCTCGGTTAACCTTCGTTTTCTCATCTGTAAAAGGGGGGAGTTGGGCTCAGGAGCTCACTGGCCCCTGACCCACAGACCCAGAAGCCGGCCTTGTTTGCCCCTTCCAGGCTCCCAGGTTTGTAATCTCACATTATCCCTGACTTTCCCATTCATTCTTGCACCATGTTACCCAGAGTCCTCTGCCACAAAACACAGACTTGCTCCCCTCCCCCAACCCAGGCAAGTGTGGGGAAGGGACTCCTGTCCCTGCCCCCATCTCTCCCCCTTCCCGTTTCCCTTCTCCCACTTCTCCCCCTTCCCCTCTGCTTCCAGACTGGCACAGAGTGGGCGTTCTGGGGCAGAGGAGCCTACCTTGAAGTATTCAAACATGGTCTTTTTAAGGAAGTCGATGCTATATGGAGAGACCTCCAGGTTGTCCATGGTGTCAAAGACTATCTTCACTCCCAGATGGGCGATCCAGTAGGCTGTGGAGGACACAGAAAGCTTAGGGCCAGCAGGGGCTGGTGGTCCCCGTGGCCCAGGGGTCAGAGACCAACAGCGTAGGTCACGCGGCAAGGGAGGGTGAGGGCTGGACAGCAGACGGCTCCGTGGCCACAGCAGCACTGGAGCTGCATCTGTGAAATGGCAGGACAATCTCTAGCCCCACTCCCCCGACCCGGGGAGGGTCCCATCGTCTCCAGGGCACTTGGAGACGGGGGGTGTCCACGCAGAGACAAAAATCTGGGGTCTGTAAGGGGGGTGAAGGAGGTGAGAGGGAGAACTCTCAGGTGGGCAGGATTGCTGCCCACAAGCCCTGGAAAGGCCCTCGTGATGCTTCGGTCTGGGTCCCACAAGAACTGAAGCCGCACCAGCCTCAGCAGGCCGGGCAGGGAGGGGGTTCCCTTCCTGGGGACCCCCCATGGGGCAGCTACGTCGATCCGGGAGAGAGCTCTCCAGAGTCAGAAAGACCCGGCCTCAGGTAGCTGGGTCACCCCCGGGAAGGCACTCAACTTCATTCTGCCTCAGTTTACTCAACTATAAAATGGGGATTGTAACAGCATCTACCTCCTGGGACAGGCGAGGGGATCCGGTGAGACCTTGTTGGTAAAGCACTTGGCAAACCTTAATATGCGACGATGACTGATCACTCTCAGAGGATGGAACAGAATCAAAAGCAGTTTCCCAGCTGGAAGCGGCTTCCGCTGCCTCCGATCTAGCCGGCTGAGACGGGAATCCCTACCCCCTTCCCCCACGCCTGCCAGCCCCTACTTGCAGACCTCCGGTGATGGAGAACTCGCTGCTTCTCAAAGCCGCCCCGCACTCCACCTGTCCCCGAGCCTTGTGTGCTCCAGAACACCCTGCCCGATCCCTCCTTACGTGTCGGGGGCTGCGGCCTGCCTGAACCAGGTCCTCCCAGGCCCGAGCACAGCCCTTCGTTTTGGGAGCCTGGGTCTGCCGCGGGAAACCCCCTCACGAGCTCTCAATGTAACAGGAGGGAAAACAACCAGAGAAGACACAGGGGATCAAAGGGAGCAGCCCCTCCCCCCCGAGAAACAGCGGGCAGAGACCACAGGAAAGCTCCCCAACAATCAGCCGTCCCGGCGCGGAAAGAGACCGCTCGAAACGGGCCCTTCCCGGGGGTCCTCCAGCCGAAGGCCCCCTCCCAAGTCTAAGGTGTCCCCAGTTCTACGAGAAGAGGCCGGAGCCCCGAGGCAGGACGAGAAGGCCGGGGTGGCCGCCATCCTCACCGGAGCCTTCATCGCCCATGAGGTGTCCCCAGCCGCCACATCCCTCCTCGGAGCCGTCCGGGTTGACCAGCCTGCAGTTGGACCCTGTGCCAGAGATGAGCACCACGCCACCTGCAGGGAGAGCCCAGGAATAGCAGAGGCCCGGTCCGAGGCCCATCCCCCCGGGGCCTGGGGCCGGTATTCCTCCACCCGGCACCCGTGGGAAGGACGCTGGAGTTTGGCCGCCAGCAGAGGCCTCCTTGGGTTGGGCCTGGCCTGCAAGGGGCTGAGGGGAGTGCAGGGAAAGGCTGCACTGGGAGGCCAGGGGCTGGCTGCTCCGGGAGGGGTCCTCGCCTCCCTTCTTTCTGGAAGCCCCCCCGCACTACTCCTGGGGGGGCACTTCTCCGCTGAGCCCGGCGTCCGTGACGCGTCATTTCTGTTCATGCCCTTACTGGCGTGACGCGCGTATTTTATTTCATACGTATGATAGATTTGTTTTTATTTTACGCACTGGAAGCCGTTATTCTGAGGAGGGGTTCGCAGCATGACACAAAGAAAGCCCTCGAACCCTTGCTCCAAGGGGTCTCCAGCTCTGGACCCTTTCCCCACAAATGCTCTGGGCTACCTGAAGCGGGACGGGAGAAGGCGAAGCCCGGGGCGGCTCCTCCACAGGGAGGTCGGGAGCTGAGCAAGCCGGCACCAGCTGTCCCCGGGGGTCCTCACCGTGGGCCGTGGCCGTGGCAATGGAGCCCGCGGCGTCCGTCGAGATGAAGTAGCTGTCGCTCAGGTCGGGGTAGTGGTTTTGTAACCATTCGGTCAGGGTGGACACGGCTGGGCTTTGCTCCCCCCCACTCAGGCTCAGGCCCTGCCGCGGGAAAGGGCAGAGGTCAGGCTCGCTAACCCCGCGGCAGAGCTCCCCCTTGTCTCCAGGGTCTCTCCGACCCTTTTATCCTGGAACTCGGCCTTTCCTGCCTTAAATCCTTCCAAATCCACGTCCACCAGGCCCAGCTCCCCACACGGCCTCCTCCTGGGCCAGGGAAGACCTGCATCCAGGTCCTGGTTCTGGCACACGCGGTGCGACAAGGGAAGTCTCCCAGCACCGGTCTGGCACACAGTAGGCCCTTCGTAAATCCACTCTGAATTGAAGTCAGGCGGGAGGCTAGGGCACAATGGCCTTGGTTTGGGACCTGTTGGGTTTCAATGCCAGCAAACGTGGAGGCAGCGATGGAGTGAAAATCGGGCTTCAGATAGGGTCCCTGACAGGGCCCTCAGCCCCGGGGATCTCAGCTGTCTCTGTCTCTCTGACTCCCTCCCTCCATTTCTCTCTCTCTCTGTCTCTCTTCTTTCCTCCCTCCCTCCCATTTCTCTCCCTGTCTCTCTTCTTCCTCCTTCCCTCCCTTTATTTCTCTCTCACTTTCTGTCTCTGTCTCTCTTCTTTCCTTCCTCCCTCCATTTCTCTCTCTCTTTGTCTCTCTTCTTTCCTCCCTCCCTCCCATTTCTCTCCCTGTCTCTCTCTTCTTCCTCCTTCCCTCCCTTTATTTCTCTCTTTCTCTGTTTCTCTTCCTCCCTCCCTCCCTCTCTCTCTCTCTCCCTCTCGCTGTCTGTCTCTCTCTGGATACTTGCCCAGGGTCACACAGCTAGTTAGGATCTGAGGCTGGCACTGAGTTCAGGTTCTGCTCCGGGGCCAGTGCTTGATCCACTGCACCATCGAGCTTTCTTAGCAGTTAATTGAGAGTCAGCCTAAATGGTGTCCATTCTTTCTGGCCCACTGACCCAGAGGCTCTACGGGTGTCCTCGGGCCTAGATTTTCCCTCTGACTCCCAGGTCTTGCTGCCCAGCTTTTAACTGCCCACATATCCCTACCCCCCCACCCCCCTTCCCCCAGACTCACCAGGCTCCGCAGTGGCTGAGTAATACTGACCCCAGCTTTATTCTTGGCTTCATTCACCATGTCATTGATCCTTTCTGCACATTCCTCCAGTCCAATCAGCTGGTCCCAGAAGAGAAATGGAGTTAGACGGACCAGGGCTAGCCCAGAGCCCCCCCCCCCCCCAGGGCTAGCCCAGAGCCTCCCCCCAGCTGTGGAGTTGGGTGGTCAGCAACCTGCCGATGAGAACCAAGCACTCCCTTCCCTCAAGCCCAGCCTCGGGCCTGTCTTACCCACTGGTTGGTGCTCGGTCCAGATACTTCTGCCACAACCTTGCCGTTTCCGGTCAGCAGCACGGCCTTGGAGTGGGTGGCCCCCCTAAGGGAACAGCCCAGCCTCAGTCTCAGCTCGGACCCACTGCCCTCGGGAAGCTCCTCGTCTGATGGGGAGGAAATCGCCCTGACTCCTCGTCCGAGCCTACCCGTGGGGCCCTTTGCCTCCCACAGCTCCCACGCCGGCACTGGCCACTTATCCCAGGCCGCACGGGACCAGACTTGGGTTTTATTGGTACAGGAAGTTCCAGTGAAGAAATGCCCCCTGCAGATCACGACCTCCCCCTCCCCCTCCCCCTCCCCCTGGAGAGTTAGCTGGCAGCGGGTGTCACAGGCCTGGAGAGCAGCCGGCCCTTACGGGGGGCCTCCTCTGGGGGCCCAATTCAAGCTTCCCACCTCTGCCTGCAGACCCCTGAGCAAACCACGCCTGTACCTCCCCCCCAGGGGGTGCGATCCCAGTCGGGACTCTGACCTGGAGGAGCCTCAGTCCCCCTGGTCTCCCTACAGTCACAGAGTTCTCACACATCATCCCCTTCCAAGTCTACATCTTACAAATAAGGAAACTGAGGCCCACAGAGGGAGCGACGTGCCCAAAGATCACACCGTTAGCATAAAAGGAAGGGAACTCCCAGCGTCTCGGCTCTGAAGAAGCGACGTGGCACGCGCGGCGCGCCAGATCCGACACAAATGGGCGCTGCTCCAGATCTGAGGCCTGGGACCTCGGGTCCCCCTCTCTGGTCCGGATGCTTCCAAGGGCCCGTCACCCAACGAGAGCAGAGTCTAACTCTGTGACACAAAGGTAGCCCTGGAGCCAGGTAAGGGATCAGCGCCAGATCCTGCCTGGGACAATGGCTAAGGAGTCCTTCCCATCTGCGGCCTCAAGGGTGGTCTCAGTGAAACTCACAGTGCTCTAAGCATGGGAGCTCGAGTGCTGGACCTCGGGGCTGGGGGCCTCGCCAGCCCGAGCTCCCATCTGGCTGCGCTCCTACGCAAGTCACTCCACCCCCTTTCCCTCAGTTTCCTCATCTGTAAAGTGAACGGCCAACCGCTCTTCTGGTCTTTTGCCCAAATAAACCCCAAGTGGGATCATGATGAGAAGAACGTGGCTGGAAACCCAACAGCCAGAAGAGGTCCCTGTGGGCTCTTCCCTTCCTCAGGAGCTGGGGGCCCCTGGAGGAAACTGATAGGAAGTCCCACCACCCTCTCCTACTCCAATCAAAGGACATTTTATCTGCCATCTCCTGGCCTGGGTGCACCTCTGCCACCCACCCGCTGCTTAAGGCTTCCTGCTCCCTGGGGTGCTCACGGCTCTCTGTGCCCTTCACACGCCTCCGTTATTTACTCTGTAAACCCTTTTATTAGCGCGTCTGTGTGCATGCAGTCTTCCCCAACAGAACACGGGCTTCTTGCAAGCTGCTTCATTATACCTGTGTCCCCAGATTCTGATTCAGGACCTAGTACCCAGCAGGGACTCAGCGGACGCTTCCTGAAGTGAGTGAATGCCGGTTAAATTATAAGGCTGTTACAGCCACTCTGGCAGCCAGGGGGGAGAAACGGGCCAGGGTAACAGCCTCAGGAACAAAATGGGGCCCCGTGGGAGACTCCTCCGTATTTCTGCAGCCCTAATTTCAGTAATTAAGAGGAGGGGGCTGTGTGGGAGACTGAGGAAAGCTCCTTCCCTGTATTTCTGCAGCTCTGTCTTCTCTGCCGATCTCCAATCTCCTCCTGCCTTTCGGAGACAACTGAAACTCACCAAGTCCCAAACCGAAACTCACCTCCCCGGACGGAGCCTGCCCTTCTCCCTTCCCTATTACGGTACAACGGGGCTTCTTCCACTTTTCCCACTCTCGACCCCTTTTTGCCCCGGAACTTTTTAGTGACCCTGGGTGCACAGGTATAGAAAATAGGTCTGGAGATCACCATTCGCTGGTAATTCTGCGACCCCCCCTTCAGAAGTGAGCCCCCGCCGCGGTTTAAGAAGCTGGGCTGCAGGAGGAGCCTGCACGAGTCTCGGGACCACTGCTCTCCTCATTCACGCCGGCGCCTGCAGCAGCCCGCGGCTGGCTCTCCCTGCCCCAACCCACCCTCGCCGCGGCTGCCCCCATCCCCCTTTCTCAGGACCCGGTCACCACCAAGTTTCATGACCTCCAGAGAGCAGCCCCAAACCTCGGTGGGCTCGGCCCCTCCTCCCTCCGGAAGCGACTCGGTGCAGGGAGAGTCGGCGTGCATGGGCAGTCTCCCGCCAGTGGCCACACATCTCACCTGTGTCTCCGCCTCACCTGAAGGCTCCTCCTCGCGCCCGCCCCGTGACTCCCCCCCCCCTTCTCCTCAGTTCCTCCCGAGACCCCCTCCACCTTTCCGGGGCACCTTTTGTTGTCACAGTGCCGTGCACGCGGTCTCCCCCATTAGAACCCCAGCTGAGGCTGAGCCCGGGGCCGCAGAGGGGCTTAATAAATGCCTGGGCAGTGGGGGAGGGCAGGTGGTGAAGAGCCTCGGGTTCGAGTTCAGGCGCTTCCTAGCGGCCTCAGTTTCCCCCTCTGTAACAGGAAGGCTGGAGGACCCTGCGGGGCACGGTCCTCTGCTCACGCCCACTGCCACCCGGCGGTCACCAGCCCAGACGGATCTGCGGGCGGCAGACGCGCGGCCCTGGCCCCAGCACTCACCCCTCCACGCCCCCGAAGAGCCCCGCCATGGGGCCTCCGCTGCGCCTGCGCTGCTCCCCGCTACTGGTCCCGGCGCCCCGATCCTCTTCCCGCTTTGGAGACCTCGGGCACTTCCAGCTCAGACTCCGACCCCGTCATGTGACAGTCTCAGAGTCTCTCCAGCAGCTGATTTCCGCCAAGCCGGGGAGGGCGGAGCAGCGGGGGGCCCGCCCCTAGGAGGGACAAGCCGGGGGCGGGGGGGGGGGGAGGGGATGAGAGGAAGAGACGGTGGAGCCCCCAGCAGGGAAGGGAGGGGGCGTGTCTGTGATGTGCGCGACGCGGCGGGGGCGGGCAAAGTTCCAAGCCGCCAGTGGTGCTGCAGCAAGGGGCTTCCGGGCCGGCCTGTAGGGGAGGGGCCAGAGCTGCGGAGCGAGGGTCTCCGGAGAGGTGGGGGGAGTGAGGGCGCGCGGACCTGTCCGAAGGGGGCTGGGGATGCTGGGCATT
>JAJPUD010004353.1:182099-201109 GCA_023553655.1 Myrmecobius fasciatus
TGTGTGTGTGTGTGTTCCTACGAGAGTGGTGTCGTAGGAGAGAAGGGGCCCGAATGTGTCCCTGGTGGTCTGCCCCAGCACCCTGCTTCCTTGTATTGTGGGTAGCCTGGGGTCCCCCCTCTCCGGAGTCAGCAGTGGGCAGAGCAGCCAGGAGGGGGCCCCCAAGAGCAGCCAGTAGCTTTCCACCATGTGCTTCTTTCCCATCTAAGAACCAGAGCCTGGCCCCAAATGCTCCTCAGGTACCCAGTCTCTCCTCCTTCCTGGCACACTGCCCACCCCAACAAATGCCTCTGTTAGCCTGGAACCAGGGGTGCCATCCTGGGCAGATACAACGCAGCCCTTCACTCCCCCAGAAAGAAACGAGCACACACTGGGAGGAAAATCACATCACATCCAAAGGATACATTTTACAGAAGAGGAAGTGACGGCCCAGAAAGGGGGAGTCCTTTTCCCCAGGACACCCAGGTGACAGCTGGATTCAAAGCCAGGGTGACATATGTAAAGTGATTTGCAAATTAGAGCCAGGGTTGGGGACTTGGTCGATTTCTAATAAAGACTATTTCTCTTACTGCCCGCTGTTAAAGAAAAGGTCACCTCGGAGGTCTGGTCCAGCCTGACCCACGGGTGCGGCTCCAGCCAGCAGGCTCACAGCCACACACACACACACACACCCTGCCTCACGTGGAAGAGCCTGCAGATGCTCTGGAGCGATTGTTCCCTTCTTCCCATGTGGTTCTCTCCCGAGATGTTATCAGAAAGTAAAAACAAGGACGTTCAGTAACCATCAGCCTCCTCGCTTGTATTTTCCTTATTGCGTCCCCCAAAAGACCACCCATGTTGTTTTCTGCTGCCAGAGGCAGCGTCGGATTTGCAGCCAAGAATCCCTGACTTCAAATATAGGCGCAGAATCAGAGACCCTGGGTGGCCCAGAGCAAGTCAGAGTTTCTTTATCTGTAAAATGGAAGTAATAACAACCAGCTAACTTACTGGGCTGTTGGGAAGATCAGATAAGATGACCTATGTAAGGTGCTTTACAGTCTTTAAAAAGCTGTACAAATGCAATTAGTTGTTGAAATGGTTGTAGGGAGAAAAAAATAAATGCTTGATCACTGAAAGTATTTAATTTTTTAAAATCTCCTGTGCGTATACAGGTACACATGCTTCCAATCAGACTCCACAGTGGGGCTGCATTATGTGCCAGTTGTGTCTGTGAAGTACCTGAGTGCCAGGCCCTGTGCTAGGCACTGGGATTTCAGAGGCACAAAAGAAATATCCAAGAAATTATCCAAAGCGCCTTAAGTAATTTGGATAATCACATCCAGACGATCCCAGGGCTTTGGGACAGTTTTGTTCAATGAGTAAATTTGGTTTGGACAAATACTGGGGGCTCTTAGTATGGGGTCTGGGGACATTTGTATTATACTATTATATTTGTAACCAGTTATTAATTTGGGATCCATCCTTTTCCCTCCTATTTTCTTCAAGACCCTATTCTGAAAAGACCTGTCAATCTCTGAAGGACAGGACTGAGAGAGGTGATCCATCACGCCTTTCCCCAAGGCACTAACTAGTTTGAGCTGGTCTCCACCCAAATGGGACCCTGGCTTTTGCTAAAGAGGTTCTGGTGTTCTTAGTCTCTTCATTAGAGTTTGGTTCAGTCTGGCCCATGAAGGGGAAACCAAGCTAGAGAGACCCTGAAGAGCTGCCCAAATTGTTGAGGGGGCTCGAACCTCATGAGCCGGCTATATTCTCATCCAATCTCCCAGTCCCCAGTGATAAAGTAATGGAGAGGGGCTAAAGGCCATTCATCTCTCAGTAAGTGTTCACCAATTAAAGCTGCCTTTTTCTTGTCAGGAGAAGTCCCAATACAATTGTGGTTCTTTGTTTTCAGAAAGGACCAGTGATATCACTGGATGATGTCTGGACTCCATTATGACTTGAATTTAAGGGAAATGGAGTCTCATAAAGTCTCTTCCAGAATTATTGAAGTCCAGTGACTGGACAGAAGTCAGGATGATGAGTGATGGCCTGGGATGCAGTGGACGGATGACATTGGGGTCTTTGATGTCTGACCAAGAGCTCCACGTCGTTGGAACAAATTGTTCTCATCCAGCCATTTTGCCATGGGAAGCCTTTACGTGCTTGGGGAAGACATCCCCCTAACTCTCTCCTGGGTACCCTCGACCTGGTTTCCTAGAACGTGACTGCTTCTTGCAGCAACAGTGGATTACAGAGAGATAACTAAATTACGTAGACAGAAGGGCTTAAAGTGTCTTTAGTTACTGAGAAAAGTCCTTGCCATTGACCATCAATTTATAGCTCCTTGGCCAGTCTAATTGATACATTTATTTTTAATATTCAGAATTTTGTCTTGTAGAATTTCATTCACAAGTTTAAAAAATTTTGATAACTATATTTCAATGATAGTTTCTTTTGTATTTTATTTTACATATTCTTATGTTTTTATTACATAAACACGTGTTCTTATATATATTTTTATGCATTTAAAAACATAAAGAAGTCCATGAGTTTCATCAGACACAGAAAAGAGGAAGAATTCCTGCCATGTACAAGTAGACGCCTCTGCCAAAGTACAGTCCCTGAGAGCAATTAAATGAAACAGCATAAAAAAAGCAATGGTCGGGAAGCCTTATTTTTTTATTGCTGGCTTCTAGTTAAAAGGAGGAGGGCAGATGTTTTAAGTCAATCATGTTTGCGCAAACTCTGTCTACTGCATTGGAGCGAACTTCTGTTTAAAGCTGTCTCCGTTTAGGTCGCTGCACCATGTACCCCGTTACAGTCACGGTCCAATGCTGCTTTCTTTATGGATTTCACCCCATAAAAACTTGCCCCTGTATCTCTGAATTCTTAATAGTCCTCATTCCTGGCAGTGGAGCCCTTATCTTCCTATCAGCTATTTCTCAATCACCTGTTTATAGATTAGAACTGGGAGGTTTTAGAGGCCATGAAGTCCAATCTCCTCCTTTTGTAGTTAAGGAAATTGGAGGAGATTGGGGGGGGGGGAGAAGAGATTTGCCCATGGTCACAGCTATTAAGTATCCTGCTGTAGAATTTGGATATATAAATACATACACACCCCAGACACCCATACAATTATATATGTACACACATGTACATCTGTATCTATATTTTACGGACTGATAATTTCTTACTGACATTAAAAGCGCCTTAAGTCTGAATCTAGCCATGAGCTCAGCAGATCAAATAAATAGTTTTGTTGATTTTTAATTGTTTTTTTTTTTTTTAACTAAAAATCCAAGTTTTCTAGTGGTGGTTGGACAAGTTAACCACTATAACAATAGTGACTTAAGTGCTAATAAATGTTTGGAGGGATTCTTCCCCTGAAAGAAGAGGAAGTAGTTTGGGTTCTCACTAAGGACTCTGAGTTGGGAGTTTCTTTGCTTTTTTTCCTAGCTCCAGAAAAGGATGAATGGGGCTATGGTGTGGATTAGGTAATGGGGTACAGTTATTGCCACCCTGGGAAATTTGAGGAAGTAAGTGTGCTTGGGGGTGGGAGAGCATCACAGACCAATGGAAGGCAGAGGCAGACAAAGATGGCACCAGGTATGCCAGGGTCCTTGCTCCCTGGGACCAGAGTGGGAGGGAGACAAACCCATCTAAATGAACTTTTCAGGGGAGGGGCGAGGATGCCTCCTTCTCCTGTCTCCTATCTCTTTTCCTTCCCTTTTCAGTCTGAAAGGTTTACTAAATCCAGAAGCCCCCTATCTCTTTTTTTTTAAACTGTTCTTTATTGTTTTAAAATACTTTAAATCTGGCTTTCTCCAATTTAAGGGGGACTCTTTAACTTTAACATGCTACAGTCTCGTTGGATAGTCTGGGAAACCTATGATGATCCTGTGACAGAATAATTTAAATGTGCTTAAAGTCAATGTGTATAATTTATTTTTTTTTAAAACATTAAATGTTCACTTTTATCATGACATAAATTCATACAAACAATGTTCTCAGGAAAGAACGTCATTTGAAAAAATAACTTTGTTATATGTGAGAAAGGGAAAAAAATCACTTCAACTTGTATTTTGATCTCAAATGTTAGAATGTTAGAAACATTCAAAGACTGATTTTTTCTTTAAATTTTCAAATTTAAAATGATACAAATGTGAATATACTATAGGTAGATTCATATATTTTTTTATAAAGCTTTTTATTTACAAAACATATGAGTGATCTTTCAACATTGACCTTTGCAAAAAAACTTTTTTTTTCCCAAGCTTTTCCTTTCCTTCCCCCACCCCCCACCCCTAGATGACAGGTAATCTAATACATGCTAGATAGGATAAATTCTATGACAAATACAATACATGTATACATATCTATACAGTTATCTTATTGCACAAGAAACATCAGATCTAGAAAGAGAAGAAAAAAAATACAACCTAAGAAGGAAAACAAAATGCATGGAAATATTCACAGAAAGCGTTAAAATGCTGTGTTGTGGTTCACTCTCAGTTCCCACAGGCCTCTCTCTGGATGTATATGACTATCTTCATCGCAGCACAACTGGTTTGAATCACATCATTGTTGAAGAGAACCATGTCCATCAAAATTGATCATCGTATAGTCTTGTTGCTGTGTATAATGTTCTCCTGGTTCTGCTGATTTCATTCAGCATCAGTTCATGCAAGTCTCTCCAGGCCTCTCTGAAATCCTCCTGTTGGTCGTTTCTTACAGAACAATAATATTCCATAACATTCATATACCATAATTTATTCAGCCATTCTCCAATTGATGGGCATCCTTTCAATTTCCAGTTTCTAGCCACCACAAAAAAGGCTGCCACAAACATTTTTGCACATGTGGGTCCCTTTCCCTCCTTTAAAATCTCTTTGGGATATAGGCCCAGTAGAAACACTGCTGGGTCAAAGGTTATGCACTGTTTGATAGCTTTTTGAGCCTAGCTCCAAATTGCTCTCCAGAATGGTCAATGTGTATAATTTAAAAATATATAATTTAAGTGTTTAAATGCAAAAAATAAGACGCCAAAGATTACAAAGGGAACTGATTATACTGAAATACAGTATGTTTTTTTTTTAAAGCACACAGACTCTTTTCCTCCTAGATAATCCTTCCCTGGGTCTAAATAAAAGAAAAGATCCATTTTAATTGTTTTAATTTACACAATTATACTAATATAGTGAAAGCAAACAACTTTGAAAGACCTAGAAACTCTGATCAACATAAGACCAAGTCTTATTCCAAAGGACTAGTGGAGAAAACTGTTTCCCCTTTCCTGATAGAGAGATGAATGCCTCAGAGGCAGAGGGAGACATAAAATGGACGTGACCCATGTGGAATCTTTTTTTTAAAATTAACTATACATGTTTGTAATGGGGGAAGGTTGTTTTAATTTCATTTTTATTATTTCAGCTAATTTCATTAATTAATATCTCATCATTTGTTTTTGTGTTTATTTCATTCTCAAGTGGCTGGGGTGGGAGGAGAGAAGATGGAATTTTTTTGCTGATTGCAAAAAATATATAATTAAAAGAAATCTTGTTTCTAGCCAGGACAGCTCTTTAATTGTGTTCAGAGAGGGCACACTAGCAAGCCTGCGACCTGCTTCTTGGAATCATGTAATTACCTGAGCTGTTTCCTTCCCAGCTAGATGCACCTGGGGGCATGAAGAACAGTTGTTTTATTTTATGATTATAATTCTGTAACCATCCCACAAGCAGAACTTGAAACTGAATCTGTGGTTTCTCTTTCAGTGAGTTTATTGAGGCAATTGGGTGTGGCTAATGATAGAAAATATTCCGAGATCTGTTCCTAAATACTGCTGGCAATCATATTTAGCAGCAAGCAGAGTCGTGTGAGGTTATTTTCCTAGTAAATTTATTTATTTTTAATATGCGTTGCTTTATGAATCATGTTTAGAGAGAGCAAATGGGAAAAACCACACGAGAGAAAAAAGAAAAACAAAAGAGAAAAAAGAAAAAAGAAGTGGGCCCAGCCTGTGTGAATTGACATTCAGGCTCCTTAGATCTCTTTCTGGATGCGGGCGGCGCTGAATGTCCCAAGTGTATTGGGATTGCTTCCGGACCGCCGAGAAGAACCAGTTTCTTCTATCTTCATACACAGTCCCAGCTACACAAAAGCCGGCGGAGCCCGAGACTCGGAAAGGTTTCACTCACAAGCCAGGCTATAAATAAGGTGGACTTTAGAGAGGACCAAGGAGGGACATCCGGCCTCCAGCCCCAGGGGGATGCTGCTGGCCCGGTGCGGGCTCACTCCATTCCACCCCTTTCTCGAGCAGCCGTTCAAATGTGAGTGGCTGCCTCAGAGAGGGTCCGGTGGCTCCTGGCTGGAGGATGTGATCATGGAGAGGAGCTAGGAAGGAAGGGGGGGGGGGACGGCCGCGGCTAGCTCCCTGGTCCCATCACTGTCGGCTTTTCCATCTTTGCTCATTTGGGCGGGTTTTTCACTTGCAACGCCAGGAAAGAGACTTTTGAAGGGGGAGTGGGAGAGTTTTGTGGAGACGGGAATTTCAAACATCACCCCCAAACCCCCAAACCCCCAAACCCTGTAACTCTCCGAGCAAACATCCTCCCCTGGAAGTCCTTCCTCAGCGCCAATTATGAGACCAGCTACTGTGCAACTTAGTTACTAACCCGCGGTGTGACTTGGGGGGGGGGTTCTGTTTGCTTGCATCTGCTCCAAGGGTCTGGCTGGAGGAGGGAAAGCGAGGGCTTCCCCAGAGGAGGGAGGGCATTAGCAGGCCCCTTGCCAGGGCTGGGGGGGCAGCTGGCAGAGGGACAAGAAGCAGGGGGCTGTCCCTGGACTCTAAAGTGGGGGTGGGAAGTGAGGTTGGAGGGGATGGGGAGTCAGACTGAGCAAAGCTGGGCCAGAGACGGTGCTTCTTGGGCCATCTCTGTGGGCTGGAGCTGGGGCCATGGCTCAGAAGGAGAGGGCAAAGGAAGGGCTTTTGGGCTCCCGTGGGGCTGTATGTACTGGGGGAAATGACTGGGGTGGAGAAGGACCTGCAGCCTCATTAAGCCCAGGCTGGAGTGAAGGGCCGGCCCAGGCCAGTCTGTGCCCAAAGCCCCCCTGGGCTGGGGGAGGGGAAGGATAAGAAAGGGGGAAGGAGGAACCCATTTCTGCCTCCCTCTGAATTTGTCCTGAGTGATAGAGATGCCCAGGAGCATCTGAGGGAAGCAGGAGCAATACTGGTGCGTGCTTGTGCCTGTGTGTGTGCACACACATGTGTGTCGGTGTGCATGTGCTTTGTGTGTGCTTGTGTGTCTCGTGTGTACATGTATGTGCACACATGTGCTTCTGTGTGTGTTGTGTGTCTCTGTGTGTAGGTGGGAGTTCTTGTGTGGGGCTGGACGCATCACCTGGGTTCGTGTTTTCTGTGTAGTTGTGTGTCCGTGTATGAGCTGGTGTACACGGGTGTGTGCCCGTGTTCTGGCAGCACCAGGTATCTCAGCAGAGCACAGTGAGCAGGCGTGGGTTGGGGTGGAGGTGACCGCTGGGGTTTCCCACCTGCTTTGGACCTTCTCCCCTCCCAACAAGAGGCAGAAAGCTCCCTTGTGGCGGGGGTGGGGGAGAGCGGGGGAGGGGATGTGGGAGCAGAGGGGAGGTCTGGAACACGGGGAGGCCCCCCCAGAGCCAGGTGTTCGGGGCTTTTTCCATTCGTGGCTCAGTTGGTGGCTCCAGGAAGGAAATGATTGGTCCAAAGGGCAGTGGGCTGTGTGGCTTTGGGCCCGGGTTCACTACTGGTCCCCAATGGCTGCAGCAGCCTGGGCTCTTGGGAAGGGGCCCTGGGTTTGGGCAAGCTTGTCGGATGGATGATCCCTGAGGATTCCTCAGGGGTTACGGGGCTCTCACAATGGGTCAATTTATTTATATGTATATAAATATACACACACATATATATCATAATAATATACCACAAATATATTCATATAATAATATATTATATATACTACGTATGTGTATATTATATATACAAATATGAATATATATTTTTTACTTATGATAATTATTTGGACAGCAAGCATGACAAAATGGATAGGGGGGCAGTCTTGAAGTCGGGAAAATTTGGGCTCAAGTACCTCTTATTCTTGGAAAAGTCCCTTAACCTTTTTATATCACAGAGTCTCTTTAGATACTCTGCAAAGGTCGTCTCCTTGGGAGTGGCCCATACTGTTAAATCGTATCACTTATAAGCCAGAACACTTAAAAATGTATTAACTATGATTTCTTTCTTTTTTCTTTAAAGCTTTTTATTCACAAAACATATCATGGGTAATTTTTCAACATTGACCCTTGCAAAGCCTTCTGTTCCAAATTTTCCCTCCCCTAGATGGCAGGAAGTCCACTACATTATTACCTTTGATTTCAGTAAAACGCAGCAGGAAATAGGCTACAGGGTGCTGGGCTTAGAGTCAGGAAGTCTTCGGTTCAAATAGCACTTTGGTCATTTCTTGGCCGTGTGAGGAAAGCAACTGGCCCGGACTTTTGTCCTGAGCTGTAGATGGGCTGTAATCAGACCCTGCAAAGGGCATTTCCACATGGAGGCAATCACAGGCTGTTGATCTATCATCATCAATTTAATTTACTTTGCAATATAACAAATAAATTCTATATTCAAGCAGCAGTAGTAGCCCTGGAAAAGGGCAGACTGAAGGGCTCCTCCCATTGGATGGGGCCGGTTTCTTGCCAAATCCTTGCCACCTCTCTGAATGCAATCTCCTGCCCCTTTGCCCCATATTCCTGACTTCAGCTAAACCCTGGACTTGCTTGTTCTATGGTGCCGAGGTCCCAAAGTCTGCTGGTTTCCGGGTTCTTGCTATTTTATAGACAAGATACAGAGGCCTTTGCTTTTTCCCTCGGTCTTCGGTTTATGGTTCCGGGAAGGAAATTATTGGTCCAAAGGGCAGGCGACTTTCGGGCTTTTGGACCTGCTCAGTAATGTTTCCCGAATGGCTGCACCAGCTCGTGCTTTCCAGTAGCAACAGGAGACCCTGTTCTGGGCAAAAGCTCATGAAATGCTCTCTCCAGAACTGGACAAAGGGGAAGGACGTGGGAAGGAGCTACCAGAAAGGCTTCTGGGAGACGCTCAATCATTCAAGCAGCTACAAATGAAGTTTAAAAACGTCATTGATTTTTAAATTTTTTATCCTTTACCGCCCCCCCCCCCATCACTTCCCAAGTGCCATTGCCAGAAAGCCACTTCACATCCCAAAGCTTGTTTTAAAGATGGGAAAAAAATCATAAAACTGATTAGTATGTTGAATAATGCTGATAATGTATGCACAGTCTCACACCTGTGTACCCCACCTCTGCATAGATGGAGGTCAATAAGTATTTATTAAGCTCTTACTGTGTGCTCCGGGCCAGGTTTACAAAGACAAAAGCCAAAGCTGTCCCCAGAAACTTACTTTTTAGCAGGGGGAGATCACATGTGCTTAGAGAAGATGTAACGTGATTTGGGGAGGAGGGGGCTGGCAGCTGCAGATGGGGAAGGCTTGGTGCAGAAGATGAACAGAATCTGAAATGTTTAGGGCTGGGGGCAGGGGCTGGGAGGCAGGAGGGGCAGGGGCTGGGGGCAGGAGCTGGGGGGGCAGGGGGCAGGGACTGGGAGGCAAGAGGGGCAAGGGCTGGGGGGCAGGAGGGGCTGGGGGGCAGGAGGGGCTGGCCACCACGGTCTAGCTGGGGCAGGAGGCATGCTTTGCTGACTGTCTCTCCCCCTTGGCGACGGCTCAAGGGAGGAGGCCGTGGGGCAGCAGGGAGGCGTAGTCTGGACCAGTGATTACTCCAACGCTGTTAGGCTGTCCCAGCTCCCTTTTCCCTTATCCCCACCAGTTAATAAATCTGGGTGTGACTGGCTGTGAGGATGGACAGATGGGAAATCAGCCCTTTCTGTCCAAAAAGAAGGTGGCAAGAATCCCCAGGCCCCAGGGACCTGCACATGTGCAGACAGGACCAGAGAAGGGAGGAGGAGCAGGTTTCCTTCTCCTTACTGCCCCTGCCCAGCATGAGGACCCCCAGTCTTCTCCCTCCTGCCATCAGCTTCGGAGGAGTCTGGGAAATCTGGCTCCCAACAAACCCCAGGCAGAGTTTGGTGTTTAAGGCGATTTGTGGGTGAATCCGGCCCCCCAGCCTTGAGCTCTTTCATCGGCATCAGGGTTAGTGGATTAAGCGCTGGGTTCCGAGCCAGAAGACTGGGTTCAGCCCTACCTCTGGCACTGGCTGCGTGATCACGGGCAGTTTATGGCGCTTCACATTTTCCTCAGTGATTTAAATAAAGGTGGAGATGACAGATTTATTAGGCTGTAAATACACAGAGCTGGGAAAGCTAGTGACACGGGATGAAGGAGTCAGAATCCCCCCAAAATCCGGATACTTGGGGAAGTTGGCATGAATCAAATGGGATGAAATTCAGTAAGGAAGAATGTAAAGTCTTTTACTTGGGTTCAAAAAACCATCTTCACATGACAAAATGGGGGAAGGATGTTTGAAAAAGATCGGGGGCTCGGGGGCCGCTAGGGGCGCAGTGGATAGAGCACCGGCCCCAAATCAGGAGGACCTGAGTTCAAATCTGCCTTCAGACACTAGTTGTGTGACCCTGGGCAAGTCAGTTGCCCCAGCAGCAAAAAATCAATCAATCAATCAAATCTGGGGGTTTTAGTGGACCTCAAGCTCAATAATAATTAAAAAAAAAAAACTAATGAGCTAATTGGAGGCCTTCAAGCCGACTCTGGAGGGTTGATTCTTAGATTTGTTCTAACGGGGCATTCTCTTCTGAGAAGGGCTGGCTTCTGCAGAGATTCCGCGGTTCCCTAACTCTCTGAATTTGTTTCCTCCTCATGGGAGAAATAAGGCTCCTAACCACGGCGTTATCCGCCTCTGCTGAGGGGAAAGACCCAGGAAGGAGGAGCTACGGCGGCCTTGCAGGGTCCCCTTCCCCACACGCAGGGAGGCCTTTGGGGGGCGCACTGAGCACGTGGAGAGACCTGCTCCCCACCCCGAGAATGTGCGGGCTGGCGAGGGGGCTTTATCCAGGGGGGATCCTTGGAAGCAGAGGATTTCAGCCGCTGTTTGAGGAAGGGCGGGGATCTCCTTCAGGCTGCTTGGGGACTCCGAGGCGTTCTGGGAAGGGCTCTCCATCCAAGGCTCCTTGCTTTTGGAATTACAAAGGACCTCTTTGCTCTCATTTCTCAGAGGAGAAGTCGAGGTCCACAGTGGCCCAGACTCGCTGCGCCCATCTCCCCAGTCCTAATCTCCCCCTCCCCCACTTGGTACTTCCATGCCCTTGGTACAATGGGGGGACCGCCGCAGCTGCTTCTGGGGCTCTCTTCCTCCCTCCTCCACCCCGTGCCAGGCCGCCCTCCTGCCCTGGCACTCCGAGTACCCCCCAATCTTCCCCAAGCCCTGCCCCAGGGAGGGCGATGCCACGTGGAAAGAGTGAAGCTCCCCGGTAGGATTTTCAGGACCACCGTGGGGGGGGGGGGTTCAGGAGGGTCCCCACGCCCCTTCCGTGGGGGAGCGGGGGGGGGCAGGAAGGTCCCCACGCCCCTTCCGGGGGGGGGCAGGAGGGTCTCCGACACCAGCCCCACGCCCTTCCAGCCGTCCGCCCCCTCCCTGCCTGACTACTGTGTGAGTGTGTGTGTGAGGGAGATCATGCTAGGGCCTCACGTGGCCTAGTCCCACGTGGCCACGCATTCACGGTTCAGCGGCCCGCTGAGGCCTGAGCGGAGCGGACGGCAGAGCTTTTGGTGGGACAGGCTGGGAGATAGTATCAGCCACGGCTGACCGAGCGGTGACCCGGGGCCCATCACAGAGCCAATTAGCACCCACCGAAAAGGCGGGCGGCCCCTAACGGCTTCTGGGGGGGGCGCCGCGTGCAGGGGCCATGTCAGGCCGCGTTAGCGCCGGCGGGGATGAGTGCGGCGGCCTCCGCGAGCCTGCCGGCTGGGAGGGGGGGTGGGGGTGGGGGTGGGGCTGGGCCGGGCTGCAAAAGCGTGCCAGAGCACGTGGGCGGGGGGGGCGGGCCGCAGGCTGTTGGGAAGTGTATACATATATACACACACACCTGTCTATGTGCAATAAGCATGTACCAGAGCATGTGGGGGGGGCTGCAAAAGTGTGCCAGAGCACATGGGCGGGCCGGGCCACAGGCTGTTGGTTAGTGTGTGTGTGTGGTGTGCAATAAGTGTGCCAGAGCATGGGGGGGCTGTCCCTTGCAGGCTGTTGTTAGCAGGTGCACACACACACACCCCATGTGTACTAAGCGTGTCAGCACGTTCGCATGGGGATCCATAGCAGTCTCTTGTTAGTGTGTGTGTGGGTATAAATGCACACACGCACCCCCCCATCTGCGTGTGTGCTCACAGGGACACATTGTGTTTGAGAACTGGTGGGCTGAGAAGCCTCTGGGGGCGCTCTGGTCCCTCGCCCACGTGCGTGACCGTGTGCCGGGTGGCCACGTGTGACCACGTGTGCTCAGCACACATGTTTGTGCACACACGAGCCACACGGGAGCCCCTTGTGCGTGTGAGCTGCTGCAGCTTTGCAGGAGGCTGCTCTGGGTCGCTGTGAGCGAGAGTTTGGGAAAGCCGAGCGTCCCTCCATGCTTAGTTTTGCTTTGCTTAGCATGAATCCCTGGCTTCTGGTGTAAGTGTGTGTGCGAGTGTGTGTGTGTGTGTGTGGTGTTGTGGTGTGTGTGAGTGTGTGTGTGTGCACACATGTGTGTGTGTGGTATGTGTTACAGCTCACGTGTGAGACAGAAAGAAATGCATCATTCACAGAAGGTCCCACCCAGAGTAAAATGGGGTTGGCTCAGCCATGGGGGGGTGGGGTGTTCAGCAAGGATACAGCATTGATTCATGTGGGCAGTTTCCCTGTGTCGGGGTTGCCCATGGAGGGCCCATCAACAGCCTGTTCCCCTGGCTGTTAGTCAGTAGTCAAGCATTTATTAAGTGCTTACTGTGTTCCTGGTGCAGGGATAGAGCTTTGGGCCTGGAATCAAACCCAGTCTCACACTGGCTATGTGATCCTGGCCAAGTCACTTAACCCAGCTTGCCTCAGTTTCCCCATCCGTAAAAATGAGCTGGAAAAGGAAATGGCAAAACCCTCCGGTATCTTTGCCAAGAGAACCCAAAATGGGGTCAGGAAGAGTCAGACATGACTGAAAAGCCGCGCCAGTGGTGTTCCTGGCACTGTGCTGAGCCCTGACAAGCAGGAGTCCCTGCCCTCGAGAAGCTTACATTGTAGTGGGGGAAGAGAAGCTAAAAGGGGGGGGAATCAAGTCCAGAATGGGGGTTTCAGATTTGTGTTCCTAACAGGCAGTGAGACGGGACACAGAGAAGGAAAGCATCCGCGTCCGAGACATTTGCCACCTTCTCCAGCGGGGGAAAGAGAGGTAGAATGAGGAGGAAAAGGACCAGGCCGTGGCCCCTGGGGGTAGGAGCGTGCCTGGATTTGGGGGTGCCATTCATAGGTCCCTGGATTCTGGGTAAAGGATGTTGGGGTATCAGAGATAGAGTATGCCTTTTAAGGAAACTAGCTGAGTTTTGAATGACCTCAGGATAACATTCCCACCATACTCATGTAGAATTAATTTTCATAAAACTGTGATGTCTGAGTGTGAAAACTGTGTGTGTGTGTGTGTGTGTGTGATTCTGCATGCTGTAGGATCACAGGCTTCTCTGCCGGCACTTGGAGCTTGAGGGGGACGGGCCGTCCCTTTTAGCTGGGACGTGCTTGGGGGGTTCTAGGGAGGTGTCTGATCCCAGACTAGGATTTTGCCTTTCTCCTATCACCTTATAATTGGTGTGTGAGTGTATGTGTGTGTGTGTGTGTGCACGTGTGTGTTGTGTTTATTTTTGTGTTGCTTCACTGGAAGGAGGCGGAGTTAGTGAGTTCCCCATCTCTGGGGATCTCTAGGAGGCCGGAGGACCACTGGTGGTGATGTTTGTTCTGAAAGGCCTCGCCCCTGACCCCCATTTCTCCCTCCCTTCCAGAGATCTGGGTTTGACTTCCTGCGCCCATAATGGGGGAGGGCCACGGATCTGGAGGCCTCTCGGCAGTGCCATAATTCACAGAGAGCTGGGTTTGGATCGAGGAGACCCGAGTTCAAATTTAACCTCAGACGGGACACTTAACTCCTGCCTCCATGTCCTTATCTGTAAAACGAGAGGCTCTAGTCCTAAATCTGATTAAAAAGCGGAAGAAGCGTCCTTCACGGTGATTGTGGAGAGGAAGCTAGCCCAGGCCCCGGCCCGGAGAAGGAAAGGGCGAGAGTCGTGGCTGTTGGCGGGCCTTCAGGCCCTCCCGCTTCCGGATTCGGTGGCCTTCCTCTGGGGGTGCTCCTTGATTCCTCTACAAGAAGCACAGGCGATCTGCAGGGTGGTCTCCACCTAGCCGGTCAGCGACTTTGCATGGTGAGCTCCCTCCCTGCTCTGTCTCTTCTCTCCCCCGGCCCCCCACAAACTGATCCTCCCGGGAGTGCTCCTCCCTGGAGTGCTCCTCCCAGGAGTGCTCCAGGCTGGGAGGGGGATCTTAGGGGAGGGGGGCTTTGGGGAGAATGGGCAGTCACTGCTTCCTCAGCAGCAGTGACCTTGATTCAGAGTGAAGATGCAGGGGTTTGTCACAGCAAAAAAGGGGAGCCAGGAGCCACAGGCCCCCACACAAGCAGCCGCCTTGCCTCCTTCCACCCCTCCTGGGAATGGGACTGAGGCCCTCTCCCCCTCACGCTTTGGACTACGGGCCCAACGCCCGGGCAGGAACAAGGGGGTTTTCATTTTGGGCAGCTGGGGGATCGCAGGGCTGGGAGTCAGTCATGAGCATCTCCTGCAGGAGGGGAACCCACTGTTCAGGAGCACCATTTATGAGCCTTTGGTGAATGTACGGTACGAAGACTCGCTGCTTCCTCAGCGGGGAGGGGGCCAAGGGCTGGCGCTTGGGGGCTCAGGCTACATGTGAGCGTCAGGAATGGGCGCTGAGGGTCGTGGAGGCAGCGGGAGGTTGGGTTTGGCTGAGGTTCTTGGACGCAAGACTTATGGTCAAAGATGGAGACTCCCTTAGCCCCAGACGCTCTTACCTGCTGCCTCCTGGGCTCAGAGAGGGGATCCCCAGAGCAGAAGTCCCCTCCCCAGCATCCTCGCTTTCCTTCAGCACCTGGCTTCACCAGGGACAGCAAGAAACTGTGTGGGACGGAGTCTGGCAGTGACGGGAGTTAAATCAAGGGACAGAATAAGTGGGACGGTCCCTTTTCAAGTCTCTCATAATATGCTGTTATTGTCTCCAGCACAGAGACCCGGGGTGGAACCCCAGGTGTCGGGGTGGGCCCCCCAATCCCTCCCTTCCAGGTTCTGCAGTTGCAAAGTCCTTAAGAGTCCCCCCTGTCCTCAGGGGGCTTCAGGCCTGTAATGAGGATCCACAAGGGATCTTGGGGACCATAGTCCCTGCCCTCAGAGGGTTCCAGGGCTAAAAGTGGAGGCACAGGTCACACACACACACACACACACACACACACACACACACACAGCTCTCATTGCCGCAGTTCTTGATGTCCTGAGGCTTTTAGTCTTTTATGGAGGTGAGATAGAAATGTAATAAAGTGGGATGCTTGCCAGAGGTGCAAATAATGTTTTATATATATGTGCACATATACACACATGCACACATACACATTTATGCACGTATACACTCACACACATACACATACATATACATTTATACACACCCGCACATATACACGCATGCACGTGTACACATACACACATCCATTTATAAACATACACATAGATGCATACATACATTTATACACACATATTTGTACACATACATTTATACATACATATACATTTATATATACACTTACACACATATGTACACACATATATGTATATACACCTACATTTATGCACATATATACATTTGTACATACATACACTTATACATATACACATACACATTCATTTATACACATATATACATTTATACACACACACATATATATATGTATATATATATACCTATATGTATGTATAAAATAAAAGTGTACGGCTCCGACTTTAATGGTCACAACGGGAGGGAGAGGGTGTTCAGCCGGAGCCATGGCGGGGAGGTGGGAAAGGAGACACTTGTTGACTCCAATTCACCCGCAAGAATCAATCATTCAATGAGCAAGCATTTATTAGGCGCCGACTAGGTGCAGGAGCCGGGGCTCAGGGCTGGGGATGGCAGGATAATAGCAGCCAAGGGCAAGGGCGGGGGGAGGGGGGATATTTGAATGAAAAGGATGCGACTCCACCCAATTTCAGGCTGGCGCGAGTCCCGTAAGTAACGGAGACGGGGGAGGGGAGGCTCCGGGGTGGGAGGGCCTGACTCTTTTTCTCTGGGCCCTTCCCAAGAGCGGGACAGGCTCGTGAATTAGCTTGGAACTTTTTCCCCGCAGCTTGAGGGGCAGCGGCAGAAAGGCTGGAGGAGACCCTCGCAGCTCTTGGGGGATTTCTGCAGATCCTCGAGTGTGGCTGCGGGCGGGCGTGGGCCCACGTGTCTACATGACCCAGTGGGAGATGGTCACTTCCTCCCCCACCCCCTTCCCCTTCCCCCTCCCTCCCATGGCGCTCCGCGGCCACCGTGGATGAACGAGAGCGGACACTTCTGTAGTGAGGTATCATTGCAAAGAACTTTGTGTTTTCCTCAGCGCCCAGCCCAGGTCTATGTATACTGATGGTGCTTAATAAGGTCGCACCAAGCAGCTTTCCTGCCCCCAGCACCTACTTATGGCTGCCACATGGGGGCAGCAAACCCCCTCCTCCAAATTCACTTTTTCCTTGCCTTCCACCTCATCTTCTCTGCGGAGGAGAAAGGCAAGAGTTCTTAACCTATGTGGTGGGAAATTAAAAAAAAATATTGGGGCGGCTGGGTGGCGCAGAGGGTAGAGCTCCAGCCCTTCAGTCAGGAGGACCTGAGTTCAAATTTGGCCTCGGGCTTTTAACACTTCCTAGTGTGACCCTGACAAGTCACTTAACCCCAGTTGCCTAAGGGGAAAAAGTATTGATGATAGCGGTATTTAAATATAATTGATTTCCTTTGTGATCCTCTGTATTTTATTTTATGCATTTAACACGTTCTTTTGAGAAGGGGCCATGGTCTTCCCCAGCCAGGATGCAGGATATGAAAAAGATGAAGGACCTGGACTTAGAGGAATCTAGTATTTCCCTTGGCTAGAGCGCTGGGCTCGGAGGCAGGAAACCCTGAGCTCAAATGTGGCCTCCGACACTAGCTGTGTGACCCTGGACAAGTCACTTAGCCCTGTTTGCCTCAGTTTCCTCATCTGTAAAATGAGCTGGAGAAGGAAATGGTAAACTACTCCAGCAACTCTGTCAAGAAAACCTGAAATTAGTTGATAAAAAATTGGACTTGATGAAAAAATTACGGAATACAAGAAATTACTCCCCTCATATAAGCCCCCATTAGGAGGATTTTTACCTCCTCGCTGCTGCTGCTGCCAGAGGACAGAGTTAGAACTATCAATTAATTCTGGAAAGATTAAGCGTTCCAGAACTGTTCTTTGTGAGAACTCTCTAGAAAACACGTTTGGGGCTATCTGGCCCTTTTTCTGAGAATGGGAGATCTGGGGGTGAGGAAGGATCCGGGAACTGGGTGGAAGGAGACTTGAATTCTCACCCTTCCAGAGCTCCTTAACTCAGGCAAGTCAAGTCAACAGGCATTTATTAAGCGCTTACTGTGCACCAGGCACGGTGCTAAGTGTTGGGGATACAAAGAAAGGCAAAAGACAGCCCTTGCCTTTCAAGGACCAGTCTGATGGGCAAGGGACAATCTTTCAAATGGGGATCCTCCAGAACCATTTGGAATTTCTTCTCCTGCATCCCGACAATTAATCCCTCTCAGAAACCCTCCAATGATGGCTTGGGAAGCGGTCTGTTCCACTTCAAAAAGTTCTAATTTTTAAGAAACTCCTTCATCTGCCACTTGTGCTTTCAGGGGCTAAGGGGGACAAGGACATCAACAGCCTTCTGAATACTTGAAGCCAGCCATTGTGCCAGTCCCTAAGCAGGCATTTATTAAGTGATTACTGTGTACCAGGCACTGTGCTAAGATTGGGGATGGAGTCTCCTTCCCAAATATCAGCAGTTACTACCCTCAGGATGGGTTCTTTGTCTTCCAAGGGTGTCTTGGCTTATTCATGAATGGGATTGAGGCAGAGTTGCAGTCGTCCTCCTCACAGTCTCCCACGGTCACTGAAATCTAGTGGCGGGACAAAAGTCTCCATGACCGGGGTGGACGGGATGCAGCCGGTGATCTTGGTGTCTTCCTTGTCTGACCAATCACAAAGCCGGACACACCGCCTGCTTCAGCTCTCTTCTGGGTTGATGGAACCAATCGTTCTCTCGGGTTCATTCAGGTGGGAGACGGCTTCATCTGATTGGGGGACGCTCCTAAGTTTGCACCTTGGTTACCCTCAGCCTGATTTAGCCCAGGATGGTTTTTCGGGCTGTGCCAATGAGCCCCCGGTGAGAGTGGGGTGCCAGGTGGGCACCAAAGGTGGCTGAGCAGCCCCAAGAAGGCTCGGCGGCCTTCCCACCGGAGGTGCCAGTCTTCCTGAACACCCCGTTTTCTTGGGGTGACGGGTAATAGTGGAGCCAAGCCCCGACTCTGGCGGCTCTTCTCCAGCGCATGTCGGCTCCTGGCACAGATTCGTCCTCCTCTGGTCACTCTCCAACAAACCCGTGTCCTTGCTAAACCGGGCTGCCTGGAACCCGACACGATAGTCCGCTTGTGACCCGGCCGAGCGTTGGCAGAATCCGGGGGGGACTCCAGGATCACGGACGGGGAGGCTTCTGGGGCGACCTTTCAGAGGAACTCAGGAACCGGTCCATCAGCACGGAGGGACCGGAACCCGGTTCTGTAACTGGGCAGGGTCTCAGTCTCCCCCAGGCCAGGGACTGCTCGGGAGAGACTTTGACTAGGTCACACAAGGAGGAAGGGGG
>JAJPUD010004354.1:0-61750 GCA_023553655.1 Myrmecobius fasciatus
AATGGGGAATCCATTAGCAAGAAAGTCTTTCTTGCTCATCCTTTCTACCTGTCCAAGTCTCAGCTATTTCTAAGGATCCAGCTCAAGCTGCGTCTCCTCCAGGAAGGGGTCCCTCCTTCTGCCAGACCACAAGGATGCCCACTTCTGTGGGATGTGACAGCTCTTAAATCTGGACCCGATCACAGGCAATATTCTAGGCCTGTGAATCTGGAGAAAGGCTTCCTTTTAGTCTACACTTAGCATCCACAGCATCCAGCACTTGCTTGGACACACAGTGGGTGCTGAGTGAATGAACGGTCCCATCTTGACCTCTCCACTCCCTGCAGAAAAGAGGAATCTGGTTCTGTCCTTTCGGACTTTCTTTCCAGAAGGGGCTGTCCAGATTTCTTTTTTGGTTGGAGGCAGCCAGATTCTAGGCTGTGAATCAAGAATGGATAATACACAGGTCTAGGGATGCACACTGACATCTCCTAGATGAAGGGAGGTGGAAATCTGGAAGGCAAAAAAGCAACAGGCTCCAAGGACAGGATGGAGAGGAAATGCCGTAGGTGCCTGACCTCCACATCTCTCCAGCCGTCCATCACAGCTGAGGAGAGAGTGTTGAGAAAGATCCCGTGTTGGGCTCCCTCGTTCATTCTCAAGTAGTCTCTCTGCCCCAAAAAGTTCATAACAGAATTGGAAAAACACATGATTATGTCAAGCAGAAAACAAAAGGCAGTTACAGTGATAATGTACATCATGGGGACAACAATTAAATATTCTAGGATTGGTGTGGGAGACAGTCCAATGTGATGGTTTGTTGTGGGGCAGCTGAGTGGTGCCATGGGGCATAGAGCACCAGCACTGATGCCAGGAAGATTCCTTTTCCTGGATGTGTGTCCCTGGACAAGTCACATCATCCTGTTTGCCTCAGTTTCCTCATCTGTAAAATGAGCCGGAAAAGGAAATGGCCAACCATTCCAGTATCTCTGTTAAGAAAACCCCAAATGAGACCATGAAGAAAGAGTAAGACATGGCTGAAAGTGACTGAACAAGAGTCAGCTGGGATTGGAGCTAAAGGCCAAGCCACGGTGCACGATCGTACTTCAGTACAAGAAAGGGCTGAAGGGTGATTACAGAAAAACCTGGAAAGACTCCTATGAACGGATGCATAGTGAAGTGAGCAGAACCAGGAGAATGTTGTATACAGGGACCAGCAGCTCTGTCTGATGAAGACTTGTGAGTGACTTAGCTGTTGTCAGCAATTCAGTGATACAAGACAAGCGGCCTCTCTGCCTCCGGAGAAAGAACTGATATCAGTCAGAGGCTGAAGCTCGCTATTTTTAACTCTCGTTTTTTCTTTTATTCAAGTCTTCTTGTTTTGTTTACAAATATGGGGATATTAATATGGGGATGTTTTACATAATTATATCCGTACAACCTATATCTGTTTACCATCTCAGGGAGGGAGAAGGAAAGAAGGGGTAGAACTTGGAATTCAAAACTTGAAATAAAAATGCGTAAAAAACGTTTTTAAGGGATTAGATCAATTCCGTAGGTGGGTGATTAAGGGAATTTGGGGATATTGCATAGGACACGCCTGATTCTGGATGCAAATCTGCTTTGTGGAATCCAGGCTCTAGACCTTACTTTATTGGACCTCCAGAGAGCACTTGGCATTATAGCAAAGAACTAAGCGAGACACTGCTGGCTCTGAAGGACCGAGAATTTTCTTTATCATGGGAAACTTTTTTTTTTCCTGAGGCAATTGGGGTTAAGTGACTTGCCCAGGGTCACACAGCTAGGAAGTGTCTGAGACTAGATTTGAACTCAGGTCCTCCTGACTTCAGGGCTGGTGCTCTATCCACTCCATGGGAAACTTTGTAGCGCCTAAGTAGAACAATGGAAAACTCCTGTCCTGCTTGCCACCAACAATTACAGGTTAATATATTACCTTTCTTAGCATATATTACAACCTGCCCACTTGGCCTCCAGGACTCGCCGACTCTCCCAGCATTTATCATTCTCCTGAATTTGTCCCCGTGTTCCAGCTAACTGACTTCGTGCCCTCCCCATCTAATTGTTCTCTGCTTTCAAAACACATAGACTCAGCTCGGATGAAAAAGAGGGCCTTGGCATCTGGCGAGTCCATGTTCTGGGGCCGCCCTTGTGCAAGTCATGAAGATTTCCAGAAAAATGCCCAGCCCCTAGTCAATCTGCAAGCCCCCACTCCCATTTTCCCCTATTTCTTCTTCCTAGCCAAAATATCCTTCAGTGAACTAGGCCACCGTCCTCCACTTCCAGCCATTCAAATTACCCAAAAGGTCAAAGGCTGGGCTCTCATTTGTGCAGTCATTACCTAAGGAGGGGAAAAGATTGTTGAGGGATACCAGAGTATTTCCTCCCCCCACCAGTATATTCTAGAAAAGCAAACAATTCAGCCTAGGAAAACATTTCCAAGCCCTGGACATGGCCCCCACTCTGCTGTCTCCTTACAACAAAACTTGCCGCCCGGGATGACTCGAGGAACATCTCTTTTACGAGACAGTAATGATTCAATTCTTTTAAGTGAGGAATTTTTCTGAGCACTTGCTACGGAGCACGGCAGAGGGGAAATGAGGATGATGGTGAGATGATAAATGATAGTGGTTCCAATGCGGTCGGCACATTAGAGCCTTTTCTCCACGACAACCTGTGAGGTAGCTACTATGTGGCATATGATCCCCCTTTTATAGAAAGGGGCTCTGAAGCCCCGGGACTAACAGGGTAATGTTCAGCAGCAGAAGGCTAAGCCCAGCGCTGGGGGACTCGGAGTCAGCATCCCACTATCAGTAACTGCTCTTGGGGTCTCCCCGCTCGGCAACTTCCGAGCCCACCCGACCGTACTACAGTCTAGCTCGCCTCGTCCCCATACTTTCTGGTGACAGAGAAGTGACTTGCTCAAGGCCACAGAGCATGATCCTATTACAAGAGCTGGAAGATCTCCATCAAGGACCGGTTAGGGAGACGATCGTGGCGAAACACAAGCAGAGTCACTGTCATCCAAGAGTAACAACGCACTTTGCACATCCTTCTGTTCACGACTCCTTCAACCACAGGTTCTGAACTGCACACACGCAGGAGACCAGCTTTCTCGAAAGAAAAACGAGTTTATGCTGGATTGGAAATGATTTTAGGGGACTCCCTCAGGCACAAATAAGGCAAAAAACAAATGATTGAGATGGCCCTTCCTTCCTGACTCTGAGGGCTGCCAATCACGCTCCGGCGTGTGGATAAGGCAGGGCCAGTGGGAGTCCGGGCTTCAGAAGGCCCCACCAAGCTGGAAAGCCTTTGAGGAGATGACCCGTATCCATCTTCTGAGGGCCTGCCCATCACCCAAAGGTGGTCTGCCATCTGCTTGGGGAAGGGAGCAGCCACATGAAGTGCGGAAGGAGGGAACGTTTGTCCCTCCCTTCTGCCTACACCAGCTTGGGGTTCCAATACAGCAGCCTAGAATCAAGTGCATTGAGTCCATCTTCACTTCGGGTTAGGAAGCAGACTGACCTCCCCAGAAGACAATGGGGGAAATGGGGTGATGTTTACCCAGGTATTGACAACAGAATGCTCTGTCAGGACCAGGATGAGAAGGGACCTCAGAGGCCTCGACTTTCATGTCAAGAGTCCCCTATATAATATACCCATTTTTGTTTCATAACCTCAAATGATGGGGAACCCGCTACCTCTAAAAAGCACAAGGCGGCTCGTAGACATGGAGGAGCTCTCTGAGACCATTATTGAGCCCTATTGTTTGTGGATGAACAAGAAACCTGGGGGGGAGGGCTGCCCCTGAAGCCTCAGGAGGAGGATGTGATCCACATGTACACATGTGACTTTCTCAAAATGGGTTCAGGCGGGCTTTCGTAAGCGCACAAAGCAGGTTCCAGAACAACTGGAAAATAACCCAAATGTCCCAGATTCTCAGGGGGTGGAGAGGTCGGGTTGGACGGATGTGTCAGCACCTTGGGCTTCTCCTTTCTCTCAAAGGCTGTATCTGGTTTGCTCGGGCACAGGGCCAGAGGCTTTGGCGGGTGAAAGGGGGCCGTGAAACAAACCATAGGTTTCTAGGCGACATGGCGAGTTTGGGGGGGGGAATCTGAGGTCTGGCCAGAGACCCTGAGCCAAAAGGTGGCAGGCAGTCCAGCTTGGAATCTGCTGTGCCATCTGCCCAGCCACCAACTCGCAGAGTCTGGAAAGACTTTTCCTTGTAACACCCAGAAGCCGTTCTTCTATAGGCTGAATGTGACTTTAATTAAAAGTTAGCCATGCTGCCCTGTCCCCCCTCACACTCACAGTCTTTCCCTCCAGAGAGCGTTTCCTGCGTCTCCGGACCAGGGATGCTGGGAAGCCGACGTACGGGCCATCTTTGCCCGTGGCTGTGGTCCTCCCTCCCACCCAGCTCTGAAAATAAAAACTAACGCATACATCAGGGATCTCACTCTAAAGAGAAGGAAGCTGGACATGAAGGGGACCCCCTTGCCCGGGGTCACCGAATTTGAATCTTGTCTTTTGGGGCCCGGCCATCATTCTCACCCCAGCATCCTTCCTTGCCTCCAATTCCCCCAGAACGCAGAACGCTGCTGGCAAGTAGTATGAGACAGCAAACGCGACTTCTGTTCCTTACAGACTGAGCTGTGAAAAGGAGCGCCACTGCCTTGGGCATCGCGGCCCATCAAGGGAGGATGAGCAAGGCTGCTGTGGCTGTGCATGGAGGGGAGGCTGGAGGCCCGAGCTTGCCCAGGGGTTTTAGACTTAAGCCACAGGGCCCCGAGTAACGAGAATTGCTGTGGCTGAAATGAAAAGGGCGAGAGGCTGAAGGCAGAGGAGGCCAGATTGGAGACTGCTGTGCTGCAGTGATCCAGGTGGGAGGAGACGAGGACCGGGGCTAGCCTGGTGGCGGTAGCAGCAATGGAAAGGAAAGGGGGTATTTAATAGGGGGAAAGAAGTGAATCCATCAATGAATCAATTAACAAGCATTTAGGTAGAGTCCTTGCTCTGCTAGGCTCTGGACACAAAGATAAGCCCTTAAGGAGTTTCCATTCTACACCTCACAGGATGGAGGAGAGTGGGGCAAGAGTCTTGAGTAGCCAAGAGGAAGGCGGTTTTTGTCTAGTGGGACAGTGCAATGGGCAGTTCTCCAAGGCAAGCCTCTCTCCCCAGTGACAGGGGGGAAGAGGTTTGAGGGACCCCAGACATGGCTCGGTGATTCATGAGGTCAAGGTCATCTTCGCTGAGTTTTGCTCTCCAGTCCAGTGGTGACCTAGTGATGAAATGACTTGGCTCAAGACCAGGGACTGAAATGGAGAGTTTTCAATGACACAGCTGCATTTTATCATCCCATATTGACTGGTGTGAACCAAAATGGCCCCTAAATGATGCCATATGTTTACTTGTGGGGGGAGAGGGAGGTGGAAGGAGAGAAAGGTAAAGGGAGAAACTCTGAATTTCCAGGATTACATACACCCCCAAATAAAACATTATCGGGAGCACGCCTCTGAAGAAGGGGGGCTGCTGGAGACTTTGTCATTTTGAGGAAATGCTCTCATTTCTAGGATCCTCCAGAAGGCTTTCCCCCAAAAAAGTTCTGAGTATGAAGCAGATGATGTTTCCCAGGAAAACACTGTAAAATCGGTCTGCCGGCATCTTGGACGTGACTTCTGATCCTCCAAAAGTCACCGGACTAGAGGGAGCTAGAACCGCCTCCCTTTTCTGTAGGCAAGGAAACTGAGACCCGCAAAGTCCCAGTGACGGAGTTTTTCATGGTGCTGTTCAGCTCAAGGCTCAGTGGAGGACTCCAATTTCCTTGGTGACCTTAGAAGGAAGACCTTCAGACTTGGATTTAAATCTCACCATTGTGGATCTCAGGGACTTCCCCTCTCTGGACTCAGTCTCCCTTTCTGAAAAATGAGGAGTTTGGCCTAAATGGCTCCCGAGGTGCTTCTGCTTCCAGATCTGTGCCCCATGATCAGATCAACTGAGCCTTCTGGGGTGGGTGCGATTCAGAGAAAGACGTAACTGAAGGCGTGAGGAGGTGGGACAACACCGGGCGAGGGGGTAGCAGAGCTTCCCCCATTCTATCATTCAGAAGAGCCCCTTGTGTCTCATATCCCCATGTCTAGCCAAGTGTCGTATGCACAGTGAGTAGTTAATAATTATTGCTTGTTGTGAACACTAGCAGGAGTTTAAACTTTATTGTTTGTAGTGGGGACTTATGGATGGTTTGCATGGCACTGACTTCAAGCCGGTGGCGGAGTAGGAAGTATCCTTGGGCAGAGATTGGGGCAGGCGGATTGGACGATTGGCTGTAGGCAGGAAGACCAATTACAAGGCTATCACACCGCCTCGGTACGACCGGTGAGGAGGTGAGAGGACCCGCACTACGGCAAATGTAGCAAGAGTGAAGAGAAGAGGTGGGATGTGAAGGGCAAGGTTGGAAGAGAAATGACAGTACTGGCCACATGAGATGAAGAAGAGGGAGAGAGCCATCGGGAACGAGGATCCTGAATCATGAAGCTGATGGGACAGAGAACGGCGGCATCTTTCTTTTTTTAAACAGATGAGTTAGAGGAAGGAAGGTTTGAGCAAGACACTGAGTTAGGGCATATATATGTGGGGTGTGTGTGTGTGTAAAATAAATATATGTGTGTATATATATTTATACAGAGAATTTTGATGGGCTGATGAGACATCCCTATCCGACTATTATGAGACAAGACTACTGGGGAGAGGCTGGAAGTCATCTGAACATAAGTAAAAACTGAAACAATGGAAGTGGATAAGAGTCCCAAAGAAGAGAGTAGATCAAAGGGTCTAGGATGGGTCTGAGGGGTGAGGACCATATAGTTAAAAGAAGAAAGGATGAGGAACCAGCAAAGAGCCAGAGGAGGAATAATCAGGAGATGTAGGAAGAACTCGAGAGGCTGGTTCAGCGTCAGGTACTACAGAGAAGTCAAGGAGGATGAGGATTTATGGAAAAGCTTGGTGTTAGGGTCAGCAGGGCAGGGCAGGGGACGGGAGTCCAGACCCCAGCAGAACCCCCGAGGATGCATCTTCAGGCAGTGGGAGATAGACCAGGAGAGAGGTCAGGGCTGGAATAATGTCTTTGGGGATTATTTTTGAATATAAGTGAATGTTAAATTATGGGAACAGAGAGACATGAAAGGGAAAGGGCCCGGACCTTGGGATTTAACCACATTAGGGAGACAAGAAGCCTAGGAGTAGCCCCCAAAGAAGCCGGGGAAGTTGATTCCCCCCAAAGGGAGGAATATCTAGCCATCCAACTCCAAGCCCCCCCACTTTAGAGAAGAGGAAACCAGGACTTAGAACCAGAGCAGTGTATGGAGTCCGACCCCATGCTCATTTTCGAGGCTCCTATCCCAAGGACTTGCCCAATGTCCCACAAGGATCCATAACTGGAAAGGACTTTGGGTCTTCTAGTCCAAACGTTTCACTTTCCAGGTGAGGAGCTGGGTTCAGGTCACCCGAGTGCACAATGTCAGAAGTGGGCTTGGAGAGAGCGCACTCTTCCCACAGCACCGCGTGACGTTAGCGTCGGTCTGGTGCCTGACCTACCCAAGTGATTCAAGCACGGGAACAGTTCCCTCTGATCTGGATTCTGGTCCTGGCCAGATCACTCCCTGTCTCTGAGCTTCAGTGCTTCCTTGTTCACCACTCACTGAAACCTCAGCAGCCAATGGCTCATCCGATCAGCTGGCGGTCACCACGGCGGCTTTGGAGAACTGTGCTGTGAATAGAGCAGCAGCTCAGCTCACTGATTTTCAATGAATGGATGATCCAGCTGAAGAGCAGGGGCTCCTTTACTGCCCCCTCAGATCTGGAGAAATGCCCTGTGATGCTCAAGGAGGCCCCTGGGGAGGGTGCTATCCACATCTCAAGAGCTTATGGTGGGCACGGATGGCCTAGCCTGCCCGGGCGAGGGGGAGACACATCAATATAAGGCAGCATTTTAAAAACTGTCCAAAGAGCAGTGTGGCTTAGTGGAGAGAGCTGGTGTCAGAGGTAGAACACTCGGGTTTGAGTGCTTGTGGCTGAACAAGAGCCCCAACTAACTCCCTAAGGGAACCGCTAAGAGCAGACGCTGATCTCTGTCGGAAGAGGGGACTTCCTCACTGGGAGTTCCTCACCGTTATATCACAGCTCTAGGTTCCCTTCTTCCCTAGCAGCAGGCATGAAGAAAGATGATGCGCCAGGGAGCACATTATGATGCTGTTTTTCTCAGAGGACAGGGCTCTCAGCCGCCTCTCAGACACTCCTGGCTCCTGTGAAGCGGGAGCTAAAGTTGGAGGTGACAAACAAAAAGCTGACCCCCGGTCATCCCTGGGCATCCCTCCCCTGGGCTTCATCATTACGCCGGGCAAACTTTTGCTGTCTTCCAGTAAAATCCTGCGGTATCTGCCAAGGGACAGAAGGCCCCAAGTGTCCAAGCATCATGCCATTCCGGATCGGACTGAGTCTAAATCCCTAATCTTACAGAGAGGGAAATAGAGGTTCAGAGAGGTTATCGTGTCTTCGAGGTCCCAGTTTATAAAGATCTGGGGCTGGATTTGAACTCAGACCCTCCTGAGTTCTCAGATCTGGTCGGACCAGGCTCTGCCTCTTCCCAGCTTTCTCAACTCTGCCCATGGATAGTCTCCATCTGCTTGGGCCTGAGGCTGGCTCTGCACACCGCGCTCGGGGCTGCAGGGCCCAGCAAGACACACACGGATTGGTACCAGCACAGTGCGCTTCTTCCCAGGCGGCCGGGCCATCTCACATCCAGCCTTGCACGTCCAAGCTCAATATTTTATCAGAGCCACATGAGCACAATGCAGCCCGAGACCTGGGGAGTCTTGCCAAGACACACAGCAGGCAGGAGCAAGCGTGTAAAACAAGACATTAGCATGAAGGCGGAAAGAAGGGGAGGCTCAGCCTGGGAGCCAGAATGCGACTCACAGCCTCCTAAGACACCAGGCCTTGCACTGACGGCTCCTTGGGGAGGGGAGGAGGAGATCAGGCTTGCCTGCTGCTTTTTCTGAGTCTAAACTGAAGGCCAGGCAGGAGGTATGAGAAGAGGGGTAACTCCTGCCAACACTGAGCCCCCAAACTCATATCCAGCTCACTCAGCCTACGTGGGTGTGCTTGGTGAGGCCCTCCATCACCATCCTTTGTGAAGAGCTGGGCTAAAATGTCAAGATGCTGCCCAGGAACGGCAAGACGTTAAACCCCTCAACATCCACCGGAAACCTTTGCAGCCAATGGCTCATCACATTAGCTCGCAGCCAACATGGCGGCCTGGAGAGATTAGGTGCAGGATGGGTAGGTTTCAATAAGGGGAGTTGGGTCCTGATGGGCAGGAACTGTAAAAGGGGTGTTTGGGAAAACGTTGCCAAGGCCGGGCCAGACCTTATCACTGACTCCCCATCCTTGAGAACAGGAGGGAGAGGATAGGGAAGAGAGAGAACAGAATATGATTGCCAACAGGCAACGGAGTTGTATAGGACTGGGTTGGAGAAGACAGGCTAGGCTAGATAAGGAGAGGAGGGCATAGAATTTTAGAACTTGGAAGGAATCATTCCACTTATTTATAGATAAAGAAATGGTAAATGGGGAGCGCATTGATCAGTGGCTAGTTAAGAGGGAGAACAGGACATGGGTCACGTGCACAGTGCTCCTGGACAGGCAGTGAGAGCATCCCCATTTTCCAGGTAGGGGCTCAGAGAGGGAATACCACCCTGCCATAGTCACAGAGCTGGGATCGCATTTCTTCATTCTTCCCCACTCTTTCCGCCTGGCTCCTTCCTTCTGACTCTAGAACCAGTACTCTCTCATCAGCACCTAAAGCTCAGCCATGACTATCCGTTTCCTAACAAGATTTCTCAAAATGACCTCTGCTCCTGACCTTTGACCAGAATCACCAGGGATTCAGTCTCCTGCATTGCCTTTGATCACTCCCCCATCAAGTCAACTAGTCAGGCTTGGATCTGTGAGCTTCCACTGATATGGCCAACTTAGTCAATCAATCTTCTAGGGGAGCCAAATTATTTGTTTTCAGAATCGGTGTCAGAGCATTTATGAAATGCCTACTGTCTATACTGCCACAGTCTTTATGCACTTCTACTTAAGTTCAATTCGCTAAAAGTTTATTAACTTCCTACTGTGTGCTTTATGTTGAGTCCTAGAGTGAATGGAAAGGCATTTTCTGAGAACATATTTTGGGCAAAACACAGTGCTAAGTGCTAGAGACACAAATACAAAAATGAGACCCAGTCCTTGCCTTCAAGGAGCTTACATTTTAAGAGGAGGAGGAAGCAGGCATAGAGTATGGTGACCATGGTGGGTGGTTTGACTTGGGGAAATCACAGGGATGGAGAGTGAAGACAAAGGCAAGTAGATTAGCAAATACTTTCCGGTAGCAATGACATTAGAGTTCTCCCTTCCACATCATGGGGATTAAGGGCACGCTCCCCTGTGAGCTGGAAAATCACAAATATTTTGGCTCTCCATTCATACCAGAGAAGAAGTCTGAATTTTTTTCTTTTTCTCTTATGGGGTGTTTATCTTCCTGTAAAATGTGGGTTGCTATTAGGTAATATGAGTAGTAAAATTAAATATGTAATACATACTTTATGCATTTCTGAGTTTCTAAATATTTTCGGTGTCATTTACTGGCCTTCACATGCAAAATTCACAGAAAATTCCCATTTAATTTCTTATGCAGACCCACAATATATTGAAACCATGATGGGGAAAGGAATATTGATCCAATTATATGACTCAGGAGCTCTGGGAGGTGAGACATGGAGAGGCAAAGGGGTAATCAAATGTCATGATTGAGTAGTACATAGCTCCTTAGACATGGAGTCAAGAAGATCTGAATTCAAATCTTGCCCTAACACATCATAATAATTGACAGTTAGGGGCCTACTTGCTGTCAGACAGCATTAAGCAACAGTCTGCCCAGGGGGAACTTACAGTCTAGCCAGGGAGATGACATATACATTTATAAATATACACAAAATAGGTACCATGTAATTTGGAAGAGGAGCTGGCCAGTTAGGCTTCCTGAAGAAAGCCATGATTGAATGGAGATTGAAGCAGATCAGGGATTCCAAGAACTAAAAGGAAGGCAGGGAGGCAGGAGTGTATTCCAGGCTGGGGGGACTATCAGTCTCCAAAGGAGTCTCCATTCTTTTAAGTAGCCAAACCAGGGAAAGGGGAGATGGCGTGCCTTGCGTGAGGAATGGTACAGGCATTTTGGCTGAAGGAGACTCACATAATCAGGAATAAGGCTGGAAAGGGGGGCTGGGGGCTGCCGAAGTACTGAAGGTTTTTAAATGCCAACAGGTTCTGTCTTTGCTCCTGGAGGTGATGGGGGTTAACCTGGAGTTAACTGAGCAAAAGAGTGATGGAGAACTTTCATTTAAGAAAATTGTTAATTGTATGACTGTGGGGAAATTACTTATAACCTCAGCATCTCCATTCCTCCATCTTAGTATTTCCAACCTCCCAGGATGTGAGCTCAAAAGAGATAATGGATTTCAAGCCCCATATAAATCTGCAGTTCTTGTCCTCTGAGAGTCCTCCAGCACACACACCCAAGGGAAGAAAGGGGGGACGGCGATGGGGCTTCGTCCCAGCCCACCTGCTCCTCTGCCTCCCTTTGACAACAAAGTTCTTTTCCAGCTTCTCTCAGCTATGCCAATAAAATGGATCTGTTTTCCCTCTGGCTGTCCCAGGGAGCCAATAACCCAGCATCCCTCCTTGCAGCCCTTCAGTCCTGCCTAGGGACACAATCCAAGGACTCGGCCCTGAACCAGCAGGGATGCGGCTCTTCCCAGTGACAACATCTTCTGGGCTTCACAGCCCGGCTCCTGAAGTCATAGTCCGGGCTTTAGGCAGGCAACATTCTGCCATGACCTTCTCCCAGCCACATGCTGTCTGGACAGGGACGAAGTCCCAGGGTTGGTCACTCCTGTGCTCAGGACCATCTTTTTTTTCCTGTGGTCCCTGGACTTGAGGGCCACATGGGCAGCAGATAAGTCAGAAGTCCTTTTTGGCAAGGAAAAGAGAAAATTCTCCAAATCCCTTGGTGTTATTTAGGGGGAGGATATTATCTGATAATGGGGCTGGTTTCAATCTCTATTTGACTAGAGTGATGGATGAGGGAAGGTTGATTTGCTTAACGACTCAGAACGAGAGATCCATTTGGGTTTCACGTTCAGGTTACTAGAAGGTCAATAGGGTTTTTTTTTCCATGAATTCCCTTTCAGTGAGGCTCCTGCTTCATTACCCCCCACTCCCTTTTGTGAGGTAATGGGTGTTTATCCATTCCTGATGAGAATGTTCGGCTTCCAAGAGTGCAGAGCACGTTCCCAAGTCAGCATTATGGGAATCTCCTGGGAAACAAGCCTCCCTCTGCTCCCCCAGGAGCTCTCACGCCACATTTCCTGGGCATCCTGGCACCCTGGGGCACTCTCTGTAATTTCAATTACGTTTCAAGCTGATTACTGTGCTCTACCTACAGCCACAGTAGGGACTTAATAAATGACCAATTAAACGAATCAGATGGAGCATGGACGAGCTTTTGCCCTCAGCCCAAGGAGTCTCTGCCATCAGTGAGCTCCATCATATGATCATGAGATATTCCACGATCCTAGAGACCGCAGGGGGCTGCAGATTCCCAGGCCCGGGGATGAGCTCTGGCAGCAGGGAGAACGGCCCCAGAAATGCTTCAACCTGGAAACAGCCTCTGTTTGACCCAGGAGGAGGTCAGGTGAGTCTACAAAGGTGAACAGGCAATCTGAAGGTCCCAGGATCCATATCTCGACCCTCCCGGGCTGAGAAGGTAAATGATTCACTTAGTATACATCCCCTGGGCCCCTGATCCAGGTCAAGGCTCTGCCCATTGAGAGGCTCCTCCCTTGTCCCCCAGCCACCGGCCATTCCACATGCTTCTCTGATGTTTCGGCAACTTAAAAATTATGCTTTGATCCTTTCCATCCCTTTTATCTCCAATAGCTGGGAGGAAGCCCCAAGGGGCCTTGGGAGGGATGAGACCAGGCAGGAGCCCCTGGTCAGGCCTGCTGACCATGCAGAAGGACTTTGGCTTCAGGCCTGATCCAGACAAGATGGCGGATGGGAGTGATGGGGAGTGATAGGTCACGTGCTTCTCTCTCCCTCAGAACCACCTTCTGCCACCCCGAAAAGGTAAAGGGGGAAAAGTGCATTCTAGGAACTTGGCCTCCAGAACAGGCCCCTAAACTGGGGCCATCACCCCTCAGATCCTGTAAGCTTGACTCATGATGACTCCACATTTCAGTAGATCCCCGCCTCGGACTAGGAGTTGGGGACCCTGGAGAAGGCCTTTGACTCTGGGTCCCTTCTTTCTCTCATCTCTATTCTGTTTCTTCTCTTGACTCATCACAAACCAAACCTTATCTGACATTTAATTCCCCCCTCTATTTTCTAAGCTTCATCACCACAGACCCCTGGTCTGGGGCTATTTTTGGCACGAATTGCCCGTGATAGCAGGATCCTCCCAGGTAACTGAGGACACCCTGAGACCGAGGATCTCGGTGATTAACTTGCAGATGCTCCTGAGCCCCGAAAGGTCCTACTTGTCCCAAAGCAATCGCCTCTGATCTTGTCTTTCCTCTCAACTGCTAATCCCTGAGTGGCAGGAGATGCGCTCTTACTGGCAGCTCTTCAGGATGGGCCCCCGTGCCAGCTTCATGAGGGCTGCTTTCCAGGCAGGTGCCAAAGTGATGAGGGGTGCCCCTGGAGGAGGAGGGGGCTCACCTCATGGCTTGGCCCATGGCCTCTAGCCAAGCGGGCTCTGCTGCTGACTCCAGCCCAGAAGAACAAAGTTCCCTCATCCTCCATAGCGGGGCAGCAGGAAACGAAGGGCTTTTCCCTGACTTCGGCCAAAACATTCACTGAGCGTAATGTGAGTCTGTTCTTTTGGAGAAGGCCATTAAGGTACTTTTCACTTCTAACAACCTGACTATAAAGGTCTTTCTGCTTTGCCTCCCTCATCCCATATAACCAGCACCCAGATTGTAGCCATTTCCTTTCCACAGTGACCTGGATCGTAGCCATTTCCTTTCCACATCCTTTCTATAGTGACCCGGATCATAGCCATTAGATCGTAGCCATTTTTTTTTTCCATGATGACTCCCCCTGGTCCCCGAGCTATTGTGTTGGTTCAGCAATTCACTCCCATTTCTCTGGATGATGAGATCATGACCTTCCCACCCACAGCTGTCAGGGGATGCAGGTGGCTTCTTGTCCCTCGAGTGCTCAAAGCCTGATTCCAGCTCCAGAGCTTGCCATTCAAGGCCCATGGGCTCTATCCCCTCATTCTACCATGATTTTTCATTCCGTCCCTGCCTGTGCTCGAGGCAAATTAGACTCTACTTGGCACTCAGATCCTGGACACATCCAAAGCTTTCCCACCTTGTGACTGAGATCATTGTTATCTACATACAGAACGTCTTTTCTCCCTCAAACAACACCTTCTGGGAAAGGCTATCTTTTCCTAAGAATCATCATATAAACAATAGGCTGGATCCTGGAATTGGACCCAATTCTAAAAGTCTCCAAGCTTGGGGATGCCAAACAGGATGGCCATACCCAGAATCCTTTAGGCTCAGTGTTCACTCCTAATTTTTTTATCATGAACTTAACAGTCATCAACGAGTCCTTCTCAGAACATGAGAGCCACTCTTCAACAATGGGATGATTCAAACCAGTTCCAATTGTTCAGTGATAAAGAAAGCCATCTACACCCAGAGAGAGGCCTGGGAGAACTGAGTGTGGACCACATTTTCACTCTTTCTGTTGTTGTTTGCTTAAATTTTGTTTTGCTTCTTTTTTTTCTTATGCAGCACAATGATTGTATAAATATGTACACATATATTGAATTTAACATATATTTCTACCACGTTTAACATATATTGGATTACTTGCCATTTAGGGGAGGGCGTGGAACACAGGGTTTTGCAAGGGCTAATGTTGAAGAATTGTCCATGCATATGTTTTGAAAAATAAAAAGCTTTAATAAAAAAAAAAGAAAGAAAATGAGGGCCACAATCTGGGCTCTGTGCATCCACATATACCTCATTTCTCAACTAGATCTCTCAAGGTGTTCATGATAAATTAACAGCTAGGACAGCCATTGTTGTTTATCTTTCCTTCTTTTAGATATCCCCCTTCCCCCCCCCAGTCTAGTGGGCAGAGAGAGCACAAAGCAAGCTCTGGAACAGCCTCTCCAGGGTGACCTTTTCTATTTTCAGGATTACTGGGGAGCCCTGCTGTGAGATGACATGGTGTACCTGGCCATTAGCTTCTCTCCTCGTTATTTTTAACTCATGGACACTCCATACAGCGGAGTTCCTGCCGTCAATAGTGACCCAAGCTCCCAATGAGCTGCTTAGGGCACAAACACACAAGGAGTGGACCTCACAGCACTCTGTGGAGAGTCGGAGTTAAGGTGACCAATCTTGATAACCTCACATAAAGAAAGGCAGAGATCTCCCCCAAAACAATAGGAACAGACAGCATTTCTCAAGTGCTCTAAAGCTTGGAATCTCTCCTTGGATACTCACCACAACCCTGTTAAATAAGTGCCACAGGTATTTTTATCCCCATTTCTCAGATAAGGAATTGAGGCTTAGAGAGCTCATGATTAATAAGTGTCAGAACCAGGATTTGAACTCAGGTCATTTTGGATTTCAAATCCTACAGTCTGTCCAACTTTTTTTTTTAATAGAAACAGGAAAGGATCCCAGGGGAGACCAATCTCCATGCCCTCAGTCTCCCTGGTTGCTGGGCTCCCAGGCTGCTCATGGAGAACCTGGCTGGGGAGCACAGAGACACAAGAAAAAATAAAATGGGGAGGCACATTGCAAAGAACAAACCACCATCCCTCCTATTCCCTGGTAGCCCTTTAATTTGTGCAGAATTCCTTGGCTACAATTTCCCTGCTGGAGGGCCCAACGTTCCTTTGGATTTCCTTTTGGTTCCCAAGAAACCTTGGCTTCTGACCCGCCTGGCTCTTGGTTTCTGCCTACTTGGATCCTGAACTGAACTTCTCTCTTTCTCCCCCTCAGCACTAGAGATCGCCTTCATAGCTCTCCCATCACCCCTGCCCTGACAAGAATAACTTTTGGCTGTCCTTGATCATACCACTGAGACACATTGAACTTGCAGCCCACTAAGACTATCAGGTCTTTTTCAACAAAGGGTGTTATTGATAAAAAGGGCACTAAAAAGATAATAACTACCAATCCACGATCCTAATTCCTCATCTCTCTGAGAACGCATAGCTAAGAATAAACTCCACACCTACCATGATAACATGATAGGGAAAGAGGCAGATTTTTGCAAATTATTTTCTACAGTAGACTGCATCTTCACAGTCACGTGATTGATTTAACAGCATTCATTTGTTAATCATAAGAAATCATTTAAGAGGGGCAGCTAGGTGGCGCAGTGGTTAGAGCACCAGCCCTGAAGTCAGGAGGACCTGAGTTCAAATCTGGTCTCAGACACTTCCTAGCTGTGTGACCCTGGGCAAGTCACTTAACCCCAATTGCCTCAGCAAAAAGCAAAAAAAAAAAAAAATCATTTAAGTAAAGCAAACCACAACCTAAAAGGCTTATTCCTCCAACTAAGTGTCTCAAATTCATAGCAAGATCATATACAATTCCTTAGTAAGCACAGAAAGAGGTAACTACAAAGACAGCTTCATTCAACAATCTTCTTACTATCAATGCCATGGGAAATATGAAATAGGGAATAATACATTCATCACATGATTCTATGGAACAAAGGTGTCTGTCACTGTCACGAAGGATGTCCTGCATGAATCCAAAGCTAATTCCTCCTGATGAAACCTTTGGCTTATGAGCCCTCCCCTTCTCCTTAGGACCACTTTGGAGACGTCAATTGGCTGCTTGGGTTCCTCCATCCTCCCCCATCATCTTCTTGAGGTATCTCTAATTAAATCTTTCCTTAAATGCACTAGATATAAAAGGACACATATGGCTTCTGGGATTGACTGGCTCCTCTAGTTCTTCTGTGAAGTCAGAATACTTTAGTCAAAGCATTGAACCCCAGCACCCACAGATGGTGAAGCTTTCCAGAGCCATCTGTTCATGGATGGCACCCAAATCAATACAAGAACCACTCTACTATGAGACCCACAACGATTCAAAAGATATCAACCTATCAATTCACATGGAACATGAAAAATCAAGAGAATGTCTGTGTCCCAGCCAGGGAGGGGTAGGTGGCTGGAATGGCACCTGCAGGGGTTACTCCAGTACCTTGGACAGGTCTCACAGCAGATTAGTGACCCAGGGCCAGACTAGAAGAGGAGGAACATGAGCTTGTGTTTAGGAGATTATACTGTACTTCCAATGACACTGAGGTGATACAACACTTCCTCTTTCTTCTGAAGATTTTAATTGACTATGCTTCATGGAACAGCACAATCCCCCCAAAATCAAAACTGCAGGTTATCCAAAAGAAGGACGGAAATTCACGGAAGGTACAATAAGTAGGGTATGGCACATCGCCACTTTGATTTGTATGCAAGAAGGACCATAAAAGATGCCATCTGGGAAATACATGTTGGGAAGGGAAGTGGGCCGATTATGTAGGAAAAGTTCAGTGCTACAGGACAGACAGCCCAAGGGCGGCACTGGTATGGTAAGCCTGGAGAAGTAAAGGACCCGGATGAAGGCTTCTGACATGTTGGGCACGTTATCTACTATGGCAGGGCTCCTACAACTTTCTCCACTTGTAACCTCTTTTCACCTAAGAAATGTTTCCCCCACCTTGTGTCCAATCTGAACCAAGGAGTTTCTGGCAATGACAGGAGCATGTGCGATGCAAAGTACACGTGTTGTATGTTCAGAATCACGGCTGCAGTGGAGTTGTGCACTGCAACATGGGTAAGCACTGCCCGAAAGAACTCAGATTGTTACACATTTAACTTTCGATTTACTTAATTTTTGGTTGCTGAATTCAAAAACCTTTTACCATTACCCCACATTCAGTTCTATGACCCCATATGGAGTTGGACCCAGAGTTTAAGAAGCTTTGTTCTATGAAGGATTCAAAGCAAGATATGGATAAGAATCTCATAAGGAAATGTGACTGAATAAACAAACATGCATTTCTTAAGTACCTGCTGTATACCTTATAAGGACTGTACAACTAACAAAGAAAAAAGCAAGAAGATTCTTGTTCTCAAGGAGGTTCCCCATCTAATTAGTCTCCGGCTTCAGGGAGTCTAATGTGGGAAGACCACAAGGGGAAAAGCTCTATCTATTGGGGGGGGGAGTATGGCAACACTGGCAAACCACATTTTGTTCATGGAAATGGTGCATGAGCCTCTAGGGAGAAGGGTCAGGCAGGGCTATGGAAATGATCAACAGCCTGTTAGAGGAAGGAGGAATCAGGGTCCAGCCATTCAAGCAGATTAAGCAGCTCGGAGCAGCTGAAGTCAGAAGAGGTAGCTTGGGCATGAGCTGAGGTACATGAAATCACCCGAGTGGCGCAAAATTAGCCAGAAAAGGTGGATAGAGCCCCAGCCCTGAAGTCAGGAGGACCGAAGTTCAAATCTTGTCTCAGACACTTAACACTTCCTAGCTGTGTGATCCTGGGCAAGTCACTTAACCCCAATTGCCTCAGCAAAGAAAAAAAAGTAGGCAGGCGGGGCGGGAACCATTGACGTGTGAAAGGGCTGAAATATCCAGGTGATGATGTTATATTTTATCCTCCAGCCACTGAAGTTTCTTCATCAAGGCTGTGACTTGATTAGGTTTGGGTTTTAGGAAGATTATTTTGGGAGCTGGGAGAAGAGTGGATTAGAGAGGAGAGAGACTAGAAGCTCCCCAGGAGGCAGGTAGAATAGTTGAGGACGGGGTCAGTGTGAGGAGAGAGAAGGTGACCAAAGTGGGGCTTGCTATGAAGGCAGATAAAACCTGGGGACTGACGTGAAGCATCGAGCTGCTACTGTCAGCTCTGCCACTGACTGGCTGTGTGGCTCTCACCCCTCTCTGTTCCACTTACTGGGGCCTCGGGCAGGTCAATTATTCCCTCTGGGCCTCAGTTAACTCATCTCTAAAATGGGTTTAGGATTATATCTAAAGTCTTTCCCAACTCCAATTCCTAGGATCGTATGCCTTCTCTTGGCTTTAGTTTCTCCACCTGTGTAAGGAGGGGGATGATCTACTGGTGATCACTAGGTCCCATCTAACTCTGTGACTCAATGTGGTTAGATTTGGGGAGCCTTTCATTTAAATGTCTGCTATGTGCAAGGTTCTGGGGGGGGGGGCTAACAGCCTGGTCCTTAAGGAGCTTATGCTCTATTAGAGTGACTTACACATGGAAGGTAAATTGAGAAGGTGGAAAACAGTAATGATGGGGAGGGGACGGGATTCTGAGGAGGTTTCTTGTAATATATGGTACCTCAGCTGAGCCTTAGATAAAACTGTTTCTTTTTTAAATAGAACCCCAAACCCATTTATTCAGCACTGTTTGCTAAAGCCCTGGGCTGCATGGAGGCAAAGGTGGGGAGCCAGCACATTTTAGGTACATGGAACAATCTGGACAGAAGCAGAGGAAGCTGACTGTCGGGCAGGGGAAGCATCGAGGTGCCCCCAGATTTGAAGCTGGTGCTGTTGCTCCTGAGCCAGTGTAAGGGAATCAAGAAGCACCAGTGACTGAGGACGTGGCCCTTGGATCTCTGGGGGATGCTTGTGAAAGCTCCCAGCACATGGCCCAAGCCGCTCCCCGGAGGCTGAGAATCCATGTCAGCAAGGATGGAGAGAAAGGTAACTCGTCTCCTTTCTGCCCAGATCTTCAGGAACTCGGTTTCCATTTAGCCGGGGGAGAACATCTGACTCTCATCTTCAGCACCTTTCCCCCCGAAGGCTGATCTCACCAAAGCTTTGGCAGAATCCAGGCTCCCTCCTCCCCATGGCATTGAATCCTTTGGGTTTTCCCTCCCTTCTCTTTCCCACCACCTCTCCTCCCCATAAATCTCAGGCCCGGGCCCCTTCTTCCTCCCTTCCCCCTTCTTTGGCTTCTCTAAATTAAACACATTCCAGAGCAGGACTTGGAGTCTCCCAGAGGCTAAGAACTGATACTTCCCCAAGGCATTTCCACCCAGGGGTCACCCTTTCCTTCTGTTACCCAAGCATCTCCCTCCTTGCTGGGAGGAGCGCCACGGTGTCCCAACTTCCATCCAGGATCTGCCAGGAGATAGCAAAGGAATCGACCTCGGAGAGCCCGTGGGACACAGCTTGGGACTGGCAAGATGGCAGCTGCCTAAGAAATACCCCTTCGCTGGGCTTAGAAACCCCCAGAGCCACCAAAATGGTCATTGGCCAAAGATTTAGTGCTAGAAGGGACCTCAGAGGCCGTTGTTTACAGAACAGGACACTGAGGCAGAGGGGTCTCGTGGCTAAGTGTCTGAAGCTGGGAAGGTCAGTCGAGATCTCCCTGACTCGGGACAGCTGGCCGGGGCACAGGGCACAGAGTGCCAGGCCCAGAGTCAGGAAATCTCATCTTCCTGAATCCAAACCTAGCCTCAGCCACTTCCTAGCTGGGTTACCCCGGACAGGTCACTTCACCTTGTCTGCCTCAGTTTCCTCATCTGTCAAATGAGCTGGAGGAGGAAATGGTCATCCACGCCAGAGTCTCTGCCAAGAAAATCCTCACTGGGGTCACGGAGAGTTGGACGTGAGTGAAAACGGCTGAACAGCAACTCCCTGACTCCAAGGGGCACGCTCTCTCCCCCACGCCATGCAGGGGCCTTTGGCCTCCAGCTCCAGCCAGTGCAGCTGGTGCAGACTCTCCTCTGGCACTAGGCGGCTTCCGGAAGCTCTTTTGGTGGTGGCTCCTGGGCACTCTTGGGCCATACCCCTTTCCTCTGCTGCCAGGCACCCACTTTGTTCTGGCCCACGTCACTTCTCCCCTGCACTATGGCGGCTTCCTCCTGAGTGGGCTTCCTGATTCTCCAAACCATCCCCTCCAACACGGCCCAAAGGACTTTCCTTAAGTGCAGATCCCTCCTCAATCAACCCCCTGCTCCCTATTGCCTCTAGAATGAAAATCTAAACTATTGTTGTCTTTTAAAGCCCTTGGCAACCTCCCATCTCATTTGTGTGACCTCATTAAGCACCCCCTTCCATCACCCCAAAGCTCAGTCAACGTGGCTTTTTCTGTGTTTCCACACCAGCTTCCAGCTTGCCTTTGTACTGCCCTCCCTCGTGACCTCACAAAGCCCTCTTTTCCTTAGAGTCCCAGCTGAAGCATCACCTTGTACCCAGAGCCCCCCAAGGCAAGTATTTTTCCTCCTTGAATCCCATATTCATCACGTATTTATTCTGTATGTAATTATTTACCATAAACTTAGAGATGTGCTTGTCTTCCCTAATAGAAAACCAGCTTCTTGAGTGTGGGATTGTTTTATTCTTGCTATTTTGTGGCCCCTGTGCTTAGTACACAGCAGGCATTTAATAAATACTTGCCGACTAAAGACACATTTTAGCCCAAATACAAACAACTGCATCATTTAGATGAACTTCTTTTGGGAGGTGCTCACAAAGCATTCATGGCTTTCCGCTGGCCATGCAGGGAGGATGCTCAGACTGGAGCCCGACTACTCAGGGTCTGCATTCCCTTTCCAGAGAGCTGTTCTTGTGGGCCGCCGAAGAGCATTATTGTGCGGGCAGGCATGGGGCTGGGCAATTAGCTGGACGAGGGGAGCAGATTATTCTGCCAGCTCAGACTGTTACCAGTAAATCATTTGCACGGTGCCACGTTATCTGCATGTGGCAATTCCCATTGCCTCCTCCTGCCTTCTAACCTGGCTAACAACATCTCCTGACCTTAAGAGGCTTGGCAGGAAGGCCGAGGGCCCGCTTTCCTCCTGGCAGCGGGGCTGCCCTGGAGAGCAATGGATATTCCAACTGCCAGCCTCAGGGAAAATGAAAGGGCCAGCGGCTCACACAGGGAACTGTGAGCGGTGCCATATATTCTTCCAATCATCATCAACAGGAGAGCTGAAGAGCTGCTCATCTCATGAGAGCTTTCTCGCTAGAGTCCACGGCAGCTGTTTCCCATCTCTGCTGAGATCCGGATGAAAAGAGAGGGGTTTAAGACTCAGCAAGAAGGACTTGGGTTAGAGATAAGATTGCGCGTCCTGAATGTAAAAATGATTAAATCCTGGAAGATGTTACCAAAGGAGGATCAGAAACAGCCTTCCCTCATGATTTCAGAATGGGACAGACTCCCATCTGGCTGGGGAGAATTAAGGTACAACCCTGAAAGAATGGACAGGAGGAGTTTCAAGTCTCCTCCAGCCCTTTCACTGTATGAATCATTTGGGGTACAAGCCTCAGACACTCCGAGGAGGGTTAGCGACCTTGGCACGAGAGCCGGAGCGAGATGTATGCCGTTTGGAAGGCTCCCCGAGTGGCTCTATGAGGACTGGCTGTCCTCTTCCACAGGCTGCATGAATCACTGGAGTGAACGGTTTCTCACATTCTATGGAACTGATGGAAGAGATGAAATCACCCCGGTTTTTATGCAAGAATCCTGGCCACCTCCAGAAAGCTGAAGGTTACAGCGGAGACTGAAGCCATCTCACTGCGTCCTAGGTCCAGGCTGGTCACCCACTGGCCCACTCACCGTCACCACTACAGCCCTATTAGTGTGGTTTCCATCCCCAGGATTCCCGGAAGCTCCTCTCTCCCAGGTCACCAGTGACTCCAGCCAAACTCTTCTCACTTTGGGCCCCTTTCTTCTTGATCCTTTCCCTTTGCTCAGCTTTGGGTACCCCAAGCTCCTTGGATTTTCTCTTCCCTCACCAACCCCCATGGTTCTCCCATTTGTGGAATCCTTTTCCATGTTCCAAAGGTCAGAAACTTGGCTTTCCATAATTTGCTTTCATCTAACCCCATGATTTTAAACATGACTTCTGCAGAGATTAATCAAACAAGCAAGCATATAAACTACCTATTACGTGCAAAGCAAGTTCAAAATCTTTCTTTTTAGCCTTGACTCATCTCTGGAATACTAGGCCTTCATCTTCCATTTCCTGCCAGAAAGCTTGACGTATTCCCCCCGCTGGCACCTCAAATTCAACATGTTTATAAGGAAATATTCTCCTTTTACCTAAAACTCCTCCTCCTCCTGACTTGCTGATTTTTGTCACTATTTATCTAATTATTCACTTCAAAAGTGCGGGATTGTCCTTAGAAATGGGAGAGGAATGAGTCCATCAGTTTTCAAGTGCTTTTGTTGATACCCGAAATCCATACCCTCCTTCTGGTCCCCTGCTGCCACTGTAAAATGGGCCCTTATTACTTATCTAGGTGCCTGTCATCATCTCCTAATAAGAGATCTCCTTAGCTAAAGTATATTCTCCTTTAATCTCTCCATTTCATTCACCAATGCTTGATTAATTTTCCTCATACAGAGACCTGGTAGTGAAGGCTGGGGTCTCTAAATCCTGCCTGGTCACTGGAGAAGGTGGCAGAAGAGCATATAGGTATTGTTGGCTGCTCCCTCAGTTTCTATTTATCATTGTTTTTAAGGGAGATTTTAGGGCTCAATCAGAGGGAGGGGAGCAGCACCTGGAATGGATGGTAAGAATGGTGTGTCTGTGGAAGAACAGGGAAGGGGATCCGGAGCTCAGAGTCCAAAGGGAGCAGCCATCGGCACAGTTTCACTGAGAGGTGGAGGATGAAGGCCAAGAGGGAATCTTAGTCTGGGAAGAAAGGCTAAACTATGGGTAGGTTGGGGACCTAACCTTGGAGAAGCTTTGGAGGGCTGGGCAGGAGACATGAGAACCTGCTCTGGGGGAGAAACAATCCCATCATCAAGGGCCGGGCCACGCTGAAAAGCTGGCTGAGGAAATGGAGAACGATTAGGAAAAGAAAGAAGGGCCAAGTGAGCAAGAGACCAGAGTTCCTGGGAACCACAGTCAGGAGGTATCCTGATGGGGAGGGAGCAAGTATCTAAAACAGGAAGATGGAGATGGATCTGGGACTCAGAGAGTAGGAGCCTTTATCATCTGTAAGCCCTGAATGATAAGAGATCGTGTTTATGTCTTTTGTATCCCACACCTAGCATAATGCTTGGAACACAGTAGGTGCTTCATAAATGGTTACTGATTAAGGATCTACCTCAGACCAAGAACAGAAAGCAGTCTAAGGTAACCTGCCACATTGCCTGCTTCTGAGTCCATTTCAGTCTGAAACTAAATAACATTTGATAAATAAACATTTTGATAAATATAATAAACATTTGATAAGCACCTACTGTGTGCTAGGCTGGGATACAAAAAGAGGCAAAAGCCAGTTCCTGCCCTCAAGAAGCTGTGAGTTCCCTTTTGGAGATGTGCTTCTTTCCTCCCCACCTGCACCCTGTGTCTCCTGGCCTGACAAGGCTCTGGGCCTGCCATCTTTGTGCTGTAGCATGAAGCCCTGAGCTGGGCCATGTGACTTTCCCTTGGAAGTCCACTCTGGACTTTGCACAGTGGAAGGGGCGGCTTCTCGCATGGATTGGCCCATCCTTCCAGAACCTCAGAACTAAAGTAGGATTTGTACTTTGCACAGGGTCCCTGGTGTTCTGGTTATCTGTATACATTTCTTAGCTCTTAGTTCCTTACAAGCAGGGACTTCGTAATATTCTTCTTTAAATCACTCCAATGGCCTGCTATTTGTTGAACACAAATGAGGTGCTACTTTTAAGTCAATATTTTTAGATGAATAAATCCACTTTTTAAAAGTGGCCAACTGGTAAGGTGAAGAGAACTGAGTTCGAATCCAGCCTTGGATATTTATTAGCTGTATGACCCCAAAGAAGTCACTTACTTTCTGTCTCAGTTTCCTCATCTGTAAAACGGGGTTAACAGCACTTGCCTCCCCAGGTTGCTGTAAAGAGCAAATGAAATCGCATCTGCAAAGTACTCTGCAAGCCTCCAAGCACAGCTAGCTACTGCGTTATGGAAATGCTTCATGTTTGTTGATCATAAATGCCCCTGAGTCAGGGACCTGATGGGCTCACCTCGGAGCAAACTGGCTCATTTTTCCCATGGGCTTTGGGGAATCTATCTTGTCTGCTCAGGGACCTTCTTGGCTGACTCCCTAGTCCAGTGACCTGAATTCCAGAGAGAAGATTTTCCATCTTGTGGGATCATAGATTTGGAACTGGAAGAGTCCAAGCCCCTCGCTGTAGAGAGAAAGAAGTTGAGCACCAGGGAGATGAGTGGGTATCAGAGGGAGGGGCCAGCCATCATCAGCGGGAGGAGTCAAACCCCTTCCTCTGACTGAGGAGCCAGCCCCACCACAAGGTTGTTCAGCCCAGGAGAAGCGTCAGAAATTTCAGCGATTCTGGGAGTCCCCAGCAATTAAATGTGGAAGAGAAAGGGGGCAAAGCCAGTGGGTTAAAGCACACTTAGTTGATACAGAGACTTTCGGAGAGATGTCTAGCTAAGGGAAGGGCTTTCAAGCTGTCCGGGGATGCCCAGAATTGCACCACAAAAGAAAGAAGTGACCTCGTTTCAGCAGCAGTTTGGATGACAGAACACTGGAGAGATCAACTCTCCATATGGTTTATCTTGAAAGGTTCAGTCATTTCAAGTACTTTTCTTGGGCCGGCTCTCCAGTTTCGTGTTGTTAATCTTAAATTATTGTTTGAAGATAACTTAGCCCTTTTTCCTCTTCCAGAAGAAAATCATAAATGTCTATAGGGTCCAGGAGAGCCTGGAGAGGGCCTTGTTTCATGCTGAAAGATGACACCAAGCATAACAAAAAGGACTCTTCCCTCTGAAACAAGCTGTAAATTTGCTATCTCCTCGGTGATCAGTATTTCACTGGGAAAGAATTCCTTTAACGGGATTCCAAACCCAAAGCCAAGGTCTCGGGGGCAGAAGTCAAGTCAGCCTGAGTGACCGAGGAGGCGTGGGGCTCTTCTCTGCAAAATCTCCTTTCCAGGAGATGGGATTTATACGCTGGCAAAGGGCTGCGGATGCCAGTGGCCTGGAACCGGGGATGAATCCTCAGTCCTTCCAGAGTCCATAGCACTTAGCAACGATGACCAGGACGTGCAGAGCCCCAGGCTGGCTGTGCGGGAGGTCGCGGGTCCTCTAAGAGCCTCAGGAGGGTCGTTTTCAAAGATGGGGGGAAAGGCAAAGAAGCCAAATGGAAGCAAAGGGAGGAAGCTGATCTTCCTGGCACTTGGGGCTCTTAGGGACTTGAAGCAGTGGGCCAAGGGGGAGGGGGTCTGTCTCTCAAGACCTTTAAGAAAAGCTGCCTCCCTTAACCCATGTTTGCTGAATTGTTGTCCCCTGGGGTTCAGACCCAGGTCTCTTTGCTAGAATACTTCCACATGGAGATCCCAGCCTTTTGCTTCTCCTGGCTCTCAGCTAGCCCAGCCATTGTCAGGAACTTCCCTAAAGGACCCTTCAGACCCTCGAGGCCTCCTTTTTGCCCCTTTACTGGCTTCAGGCAGCTCATTAAACAAGGCACAAAGACCTTGGGGCAGCCTTCCACTGCCCGGCCCCAACTTTCTCTCCAGGACCATCCATCCATCTTTCCCCCCACATGTCCCACTCCTCTCCATCTAGACCTTTCCCACTTGTTACTTTCTTTTCTTCCTCCTTTTTCTGACATCATCCATTCTGCCCAGAATGCCCTTTTTATTAAAAAAAAAGATTTCTAAAAATTGGCTTTCCCCCAATGGGATGAATATGACTTGATTGTCTAGCCCCATTACCCTTTCCCACGCCTGGGTTGGAAGAGAAGTTTAAAAAGGGGAACATTTGGCCCACCTCCCTCAGACTGTCTCAGGGAGGTTTACACTGGAGGAAAACACTACCTACTTATGGGGCCTTGACCATCTTCAATCTGGGTAAGCTCCATTCAAGCTTTCATGAATACCTACAGTGTGCAGGACGCCATGTTCAGTGCTCAGGACAGAAAAACAAAGATGAAACAATCCCTGTCTTCGAGGTGCTCCCTTTCTATTGGGGGAGACACTGTGTATACAGAGGAGTAAATATAAGGTAATTCAAGGAAGCAAAGAGTGGGAACTACACCTTATTTTTAAGGAATAAGAATTTTCAAGCTGAAAGGGAACTTTTTATTTTACCTTTCCTGTTAATTCCATATAAAACTGTTGAAAATCTAACTTTATTATGGTTGAATTAAATGAAAGAATCAAACAGATCAATAAACAAGTAATGAGCATTTCTTTAACACTTCAGGTGAGGAGCTATTATTATCCCCATCCTAAGGTTTGAAAAACGAAAGATGAGGGAGGTCAAGTGACCGGTCAGTCACATGGATAGTTTGTGTCCGAGGCAAAATTGGAATGTAGGTTTTTCTGCACTCTAACCACTGTACCCTCAAGCTGCCTCATTATCCCAACCATGGAGGAATCTGGTCTAAAACCTCAGTTATATGAATTCTTCAATGAACACAGGTGCTAACCCCAATAAATCTCAGTAATCCCAAGTTTAGGCCTTGGTCACCAATGTTATCTGGGATTCTGAGCCGGAGGGGCAAGGTGAGAACACTCTCTGAGAAGCATAAAGCAATCCACTGATCCAAAGCCAGAACAGACAAGGGAAAACCTGTCCCTGATGGGGAGTGGGAGACTGGAGTAAAGGAACCCCAAATGGTACAGAACAAGTTCCACTTCATTTTTCATGGGTCACCGACTTCCTAATTTTCTTTTTTTTTTTTTTTTGCTTTTTGCTGAGGCAATTGGGGTTAAGTGACTTGCCCAGGGTCACACAGCTAGGGAATGTTACGTGTCTGAGACCAGATTTGAACTCAGGTCCTCCTGACTTCAGGGCTGGTGCTCTAACCACTGCGCCACCTAGCTGCCCCCGCCACCTAGCTGCCCCGACTTCCTAATTTTCTGTGAGAAAGACTGAGAAGGAACATAATTTGCAATTTACCTTAGTCTTGCTTTAGGGCATTTATTATTCTCAGGCAGTGATTGAATTTTAGCCCGATGTGGTAACCAGGGACAAGGACACTGCTGAGTGTTAATAGATAAATTTCATTCACTTTGTCCTTTTCTCTTTGTCTCCTTCCTTCTTCCTCTCTCTCTGTCTTTCTCCCTCTCCCTGTCCTTTCTCTCTACCTCTGGCTCTTTGTCTCTTCTCTCCATCCCCACCTGTTGTGATCTGTAGACAACTAAGTTTTACCTTTGGCTTTCCTGCAATATGACAGGCTCATGGGCCTTCCCTCTCCCCCTCTTAGCAACAAAGCTGATCTTCTGTCATGGAAGGAAGACAGAGAATTGCCTACTCCCTTTTTGGTATCCAATCCTCTCCCCTAACAATAGAGATGGTTTGGGGAGGGACATGACAAAGACAAATCCACAGAGTAGTTACCTATGTTTCTGTAAGCCAGATATCACACAATTTATCATCTCAATGACAATGCTACTGGGTTCTCCTGTTAGGTCATATTGACTGCCATGTCCCAGGATGCTTTCTGTAAACATTTGCACCCTTTACTTTTTATGTTTTTAAAAAATAATATCCAATGGGGTTGTCCAAAGAGGAGCTTATGTTCAGACCACAAAGACGACCATTATGGATAAGGAACGAAGAATACATACAGTTAGAAGGTGACTCATGGGGCAACTAGGTGGCACAGTGGATAGAGCACCAGCCCTGAAGTCAGGAGGACCTGAATTCAAATCTGGTCTCAGACACTTAACATTCCCTAGCTGTGTGACCCTGGGCAAGTCACTTAACCCCAATTGCCTCAGCAAAAAAAAAAAGAAGAAGGTGACTCACAAGTTCATTCTAATTAATTCCAGACAGATATCTATATATTCCATTCACTTAGTCATTTACTCGTTCATTCATTCATTCATAGTATTGTAAAATTTAAGGTTAGAAACTTAGGGGACATCCAGTCCCACCCCTTGTCTCTCCAGCTGTGGCCCAGAAAGGAAAAGTCCTTTGTGACCTTCTATGAGATCACACCAAGGTAATAAGGGGCAGTAAATATTTATTGACCACCTACTATGTGCAGAGAATTCTATTACATATTATGGAGATGATGAACGTTGGGGCATTAATGGGACAACCATTTCTTATTCTCAAGAACTTTATAACCTAGTTAGAAAAACATCCATGGATTTAACAGTCAAATGGTCCCTTCTGTGGTTCGTGCACTTGTATTTAATAGCAGAAATAAGGCCCGGTATAGCCTGAAAGCCGACACAGCTTCAGAAACTGACCCCGATCTAACCTGTAGGGAACACGTGGGAGTTGGACAAGCCCCCAGATATCCAGTGGATTTGGCAGGAAGCCTAAAGTAGCCGAGAAATATGAGTTATTTGGGGGTTTTGGGGGGGATAATGGCCTTTATCAGAATGAGGATCAGAGAATACCTCAGCGTAATCTATCAAATTTGAAAGGCGAGAGATAATCTCAATAGTATTTCCAAGTCTTTCCCACTCAGCAAGGATGCAGAAGTGGACATTCTGACAGCAGGAATCCTTAGCAGAACTCAAGGAGCCTTCCCCTCTTGTCTCCATCACTCTAAGATAACAAAGGACAAATCTTCCCAAAAGAGAGGGCTGAGCAAGTACGGCGTGGAGCCAAAGCCCTTTGGGCTGGTTTGGGGCGATTTCTGCCCAAAGGGACTATGGTCCACAGTGGTTTTTCATCTGTTGGCTCCCAGTTTGAGGGGGCTTTTCTCCCTGCCCCAGCCCCTTAGGAAGGGGTTAATAATTAGGCTCCTCCAACCCACCCCTGATGGTTCTGTAGCTGGGGGTTGGACTGGAGCCCTTCCCACGGACCACCTGAGGAGGCAAGTCCTTCAGCAAGGGGCCAGGACACGTCTTGCCAAAGCATCCTGAGCAGGGGCCCAGCACCGTGGGAAGCATGGAAAGCAACAGCCTAGAACTCAGGTCCCTGAAGGGAGGCCAGCCCGCAAGGACCCGCTCTTCCTTCCCCCTTCAGAACCCACTCTCTCTGGTCCTTATTTCTTCCCACTCATGCTCAAGTTCATACCTGGCATACTGTAAATCTTGGGGAATTGGGACATGATGACTGTCTCTGTTCCTGTCACTGTTGGACATAGGTGATATGGATGCCCACGGGGTGGGGGGACAGACAGAAAACTGGCCTGAAAACGAGAAAACAAAAGGCACAATTTCTCCCCTCTGTACTGTTAGTGTTGTTATTGCTATTTTCCATTTGTGACACAAATTCACACCACACCTTGTTAGTTTTTAAACATCCTAGAAGGACACAAGAAGTACAACGCCCCGAGTCCTGAATGGCTCTCAGTAGATGCTTGAGCATCAGTTGGCTTTTTTAAATCATGGGACTACTTTTCTGGAAGCAGACACATCCCAACTTGTTGTATCTTTAAAATATACCTTCTCTGAATGACTATTATTACAATTTGACTAAATAAGCAATGGGTTATAGCTGTAATTTTAGGAAGAGTTATGGAATTAGAGAAAAACGTAGGGATCATCTAGGCCAACCATCTTATTTTACAGATGAGAAAACCAATATTTTTTGGGGGGAAATGTGTTCAAAGCTCCTAAGAGTGGCCAAGTTGGGACTACATAAACCTGTATTTCCTAATTGCCAGACAAGTGTGAGAGGACAGAATGAGAATGCTATAAAAAGGAGCCAAAACATTCTAACTATAAGGAAATGGGTTTTTAAAATTAATCTTAATTATTTTTTTAAATTTAGATTTTATTTTAATTTTTTAAAATTTATTTTAATTTTTAAAAATCATTTAAATTTAATGTTGATTTAAAAATGTTAAATTAAAAACATTTTAAATGAATGATGAAGAGGAAGGAGGATTTTTTTTTTGCATAACAAAGTGAGAGGTGTTTCATTCTCAAAGTTCACCTTGAGGAAATGAGGTGATATATCCACCGGCGTGCTCATGTACATTATTAAATTATTTATAAAGCAAAGGATAGCTCCCAGTTACAAATTGTTTGCAAAATGTCCTATATGTCCTACATAGATGGGTGTTTCTCTTCTAAAATACAGGGAATTATTCTGACAAACCTCAAAAAGAAGGTAGAGGCCCAATCAATCAAGCATTTATGAAGCCCCTTGGTACTCTGTGCCCTGGACGGAGGCCTGGGGTGCAAGGAAAGGCCAAAGACGGTCCCTGCTCTCGCAGAACTCTCAGTCCAAGGGGAAAGGCACCATGCAAATGTCCTTGCACGGCTGGAAGGTGCCCAGGTGGAGGGGGAGGTGGTGAGATGGACAGAGAGAGGCCCAGACCAGAGCTACTGGGAAAGCTGAAGGAAGAGGATGATTGCACATGGGGGGGACGTGCGAGAGTGGGGAGCAAGGATGGCACCCAAGTTTGCTCCTGGGTATCACTCTCCACATTAATGGGGAAAGCAGAAAGAAAGAATAAGGGGTTTGGGGGGAAGAGAAAGACCCCGGAGAAGCAATGGCTACCATTCCAGTCTGCCAAGAAAGCCCAGAGTGACTGAAACCACCACGACAGTCAATGGATTTTCCATCAGATCCTTGTAAGGAGATTCTTACGTTCCCGGTATCTCTGGAGCAGGGAAAATCCGGGAGAACGCTCTTGCTCTGGGGGAGAAAGCCATCCCAGAGCTGATGCTGCACACCTGAACCACCCAATACAAGGAAGGCCGTGACCTTGATGTGACTTTCAAAGTTTCCTAGCTCCTTTCCCCGCTCTGCTCCTGGGAAGGTTTCATGCTCCTCCGTATTGATCAGGCCTTATAAGGGGCTTTATGAGGCACGAGCAGGTGTTTGTTGTCAGGCCCATGCATTCAGTCTGGCCACTTTTAAAGTTAAGAATATCGAGTTTCCAAAGAGCAGACCTGGGCCCAGGAGACTCCAGGGATTATGAGGTGTGCCGGGAGCAGCCATCATTGGGGAACCGGATATCTCGGGAGATAATGAGCAGATTCTCCAGCCTCTTCTCCAACCTCCAGCCCCCCCAGGCTTGCTCTGGAGCCCTGCTTCTCTGCCCTGATGGAAGACATGCAACGGGCCATAGGCCCCACTGCCCCGGTGAAGGGATGAGAAAGACAAGGGGAGAAAGAAGGCAGAAGGGCTGAGAGGATGGGAGGCCGGGGTGCTGTGGGAGACAAGAGGAGAAGGCTTGAATCAGCCATTGTGGAGAGTGTGAAAGCCAACTAGTTGGGGAGGAATAAAATGTGTGCCGGGATGCAGTGACACCCACTTAAGACCTGATAACTTGAATTTGTAGTGAGCCCAGTGGGGAGTGAGACTCCTTCCAACTCCACTCCGCATGGCAGCGGGAGCCTGGAGGTAGATGGGGGAGTCATCCGAAAGAGCAGCAGACCGTGCAGAGCGGCACCGAATGGGAAGGGAGGAGGCTATAGTTAGAGCGGGGGAAAGACCCGGGGCTGGTGGTAAAACTGACAAAAAACTAAGTGATGATGTGGACAGGCGCCAAGCCAGAGACAGCCGGGCAGCGGAGCGGGGGTTTGGGTGCACCTGGGACCATATATGAACATGGGCAGAACCGATGCAGGCAACCCCAGAAGCAGGTGAAATCCCCCCAAGAAAAGAGTCTTGTTAAAAAAAAGGCAAAAGAAGGCCCAGAAACAAGCTGCACCCAAGCTAAAGGCTCAGGAGAGCCAGGCTCACCCGTGAATGAATCAAGAGGTTCTAAGGAGAAGAGAAGTGGGAATTCCTCACTAATGGCTCTCAAGTTTCTCAGTAAGAGTCGATATGGCCAAAGGGCTATCAAATATGCATTCCTCTGACCCAGCAGTGTTTCTATGGGGCCTATATCCCAAAGAGATCTTAGAGGAGGGAAAGGGACCCACATGTGCAAGAATGTTTGTGGCAGCCCTTTTTGTAGTGGCTAGAAACTGGAAACTGAAGGGATGCCCATCAATTGGAGAGTGGCTGAATAAATTATGGTATATGAATGTTATGGAATATTATTGTTCTGTAAGAAACGACCAACAGGAGGATTTCAGAGAGGCCTGGAGAGACTTGCATGAACTGATGCGGAGTGAGATGAGCAGAACCAGGAGATCATTATACACGGCAACAACAAGACTATACGATGATCAGTTCTGATGGGGGTGACTTTTTTCAACAATGAGTGATTCAGGCCAGTTCCAAAGGACTTGTGATGGAGAGAGCCATCTGCACCCAGAGAGAGGCTGTGGGGACTGAGTGTGGATCACAATGTGGCATTTTCACTTTTGCTGTTATCTGTTTGCTTTTTTTCCCCCCTTCATTTTTCCCCTTTTGATCAGATTTTTCTTGTGCAGCATGATAAGTGTGGAACTCATCTGTTCTTCATTCATAGAAGCTGTGATTAACTTAACCCGGTCCAACCACTATCACCAGGAACCCGGTAAAGAAGAGTTAGTTGTCTGTCCGGATGAGGAGTAAGCCCAGTGCTAGGTGCTGAGTTGAGTCCTACTAAAGGAAGCAAGAGGAAAAAATCCTCAAGGCCAGAGCCAGCCCCAGCAACTTCCTCCTGCCCCAAATGACACTCAAAGGGAAGGCACATCAACCATCACTTTTCATTTCCTAAGACACCTAATCCCTTCCTTCTCAGAGGGGCCTTTGGGGAGTGAAAACGGTGTCCTTGGCTGCAGGGACCTGAATTATCTGGGAGCAAGTGGAAGAGGAAGTGTTCCCGCACAGAGACTTATGGATCTGGATCCAAGCAGTCATGCCCGTGGCTGACCCAGCTCAAGGCGTCCGGCCAGGAAAGGAACTCCAAATATCCTCCACAGGACAAAGGAGCCACAACGGGCTGGCTCTTTAATCCTGTAAATCCCCATCTACTCAGATCCTGCTCCTCCCACCCTCCTCCTTTCGTGGAAGGGCTGGCCAACTCAAAGCAACACAGTTGTCCAAAAGCTGCCTCAACTGCTAGTCAACCGTTTCTCCAAGGGAATGGGGTCCAGATGAACATGCAAATAACCTAAATCCATCAGCTTTGACAGGAACACAGTGTTCCAACATATATCAATAAAGGAGCTTTCTTGGGAGGCTCCGGGTAGTTTATTAAAGAATCCTTATTCCTTAAACTTCTTTAATTATGCTACTTTCCTCCCTGGGGCTGCAAAATCGACATGCTCCAAAACCACCGAGTCCTCCACAATCAGTCTAGCATGGCCCAAATGAGGCCTCAGAGAGACCCACAGAGCAATTTCTCGGATGGCCAAGGGAATCGCTCTGGGCCGTTCCCAGATTCCCAGATTCCTTTGAGCCACTGTCCAAGGAGGACTGTGAGGGGCTGAGACCTGGCCTGGAAACACTTAGAGTTCTGCCACAGAGGAACACACCAGGTCTTTGATTAGCAGCCAGAACACTCTTTTCCAAGTCAAAAGAATAAAATAAAACATTTAGCAAAGTAATTCTTCTACCCTCCCAGCCCCCATTTTAATGTGGTTTTCAGCCTTGCTTTATTGTTCTGCAGCCTTCTGCCCAGAAAACATATGCCTGCAATATGTGTGTCACAGTCTAGTCCTTAAAGGGAGGGGATGGCTGTTTTAATGGAGGGGGAGGGGCGTGGGGGTGGGGATAGAAAATGCTCAGCCTTCGGAATCCAGCAGTTGGGGTCTCCCGGCCTCAGAGCCAAAGACCCCTTTGAGGGTGAGCGTGAATTTGTCTGAACACGTCAGTCTTAAAAGGAGGAGGGATAGTTTCTTGGGAGTGGAACAAGTCACAACGCAGAGTTTCATTTTTATTCTTCTCAACTGTCCCCTCAAAGTCAAGGAGGGTTTTCCCTTCTCTTTGGGTGGATTTAGACCCGACTGAATGACAGATTAAAACATGACAAATGGAGGGATGTCCGCTTGGAGGGCTCTCTTCTCAGTACAAGACATTTAAGAGCCCTGGACCAGACACTGAGGTTCCAAGGACAAAAGCAGTCCCTGCGCTCCAGGAGCTCAGCCTGTACCAGGAGGTTATAACGTGCACCAGTGGGCCTAGGCCCAGGAGCTCATGAGTGCAGTCTGAAAGGCCTGTGCATGGACAAGGGGACGGGTTCTGCTTGGCTGAGCCACAGAACCAGGAGCCGGGCTCAGAGCCACACGGACTGAAACTGGGGCTGGCTGGGGATGGGATGGGCGGCCTGATAAGGCCTCATGGGCTTACTCGGCCCTTCCTGGGAAGGCTGTAGATGGGGTTTCAGATGAGCAAAGACCGAGCGCCTCTGACTCCCACTTGTGCGACTGGCAAAAATAGGAGGAGGGGGCTGGGATATCCCTTCCTGAGTCCCGATCTTAGGAACATGGATAGCAGGAAGCACACATGCCCTCAGAGCTCAGACTGGAGCTGGCAGAGACCCCAAGGGCCTTTTAGTGGCAGAGAGTGCGCCCTTGCAAGGTCAGGGCCTTGCTTCAGGCCACACAGAAAAAAATGCACATTCAGAACTTCTTCCTCTGCATGAGAGCTCCATCCTGGACACCGGCTGGCTTCCCATAACAAGCAGCTGCAAACGGGCTGCTTCCCCTAATTCTAGGCTGTGAAGGTCCAGCGGAGAAAGCAACGGTTTCCAAGTTGGACCAAGGCTTGAATCTTGACTCTTCCACTGAATGCCTGGAGATCGCGGGCAAGACGTGAAACTCGGGACCTCGATGTCCCCCTCCATGCTCTCCCCCCGAACCTAAGGGCATTTTGGTTAAATAGATTATACAACGTCCTGCTCCATACATTAGTGCTCCTCTTTCCTGCTTTTCCTTTTCCTTTTCTCTCTCCTTCCCTCCCTGCCTTTCTCTCCTTGTGTCTCTGTCTCTCTGTCTCTCTCTGTTCCTTTCTGTCTCTGTGTCTCTATTTCTCCCCCCTCTCTCTTTCTCTGTCTCTCTCTTTTCCTCTCCCCACACATACACACATATGTATGTATTTGTATATGTGTATACACACGCGCATTTAAAATGTATAAATCTATGTAATGACTGAAACAATGCTCTCGGGTCTCAGAATGTCCTGCCCACGCTGACCACCCCTAGTCCTGCCTCCAGTCACAAGGCTGGCTTTCTCTATTACTCTACAACAATCCGCAGTCAGGGATGAGACAAATTCTCTTTGCCTTGTGGTCTAGAGCACGTACCATGAGATTCTCACAGCTTTCAGTAACGTGGCCCTTGAGTTCTGAACGGCTAAATGCCCGTATGTTGGCAGAAATCGCCTCCGTGGAAACCGTCCGGAGATCAAGGCCAATTACGGGGGGCTCTGGTTTGGAGGAAGACCCCCTGTCTCAGAGGAATAGAATGCCTTCGCTGAGGGGGGTCTGCCCTGCTGGCCCAGGCCTGCTCCATGGGTGCCCAGCTGCCCAGAGGGCCCACGATGAAGCTGCTTTCTCAGAGGCCGTGGAAGGGATGGCAGCTGCTTCCCGTACGGCGAGCCGGGTGCCAGGAGGGCGGCCCTAGGGCTCTACTGGAGGAGCAGCTCTGAATGGCTTTTTGGGTGGTGAGCCCTCGATGACGGTCGTCCTCATGGCTCATAAAACTCGCCTTCGTGGGGAGTCCGACGGCAGCTGCAGCCTGGGGGGGTCAGTGCTCTCTGCGCTTTATCTCGACCCCAGTCACTCCAACAAACGTGGACCAACTTCGGGGAAATGCAAGCGGGAGATGCCATCCCTGACCAAGGAGCTTCTGTGGGACCCGGATGTGGGCAGGGAGGAGGCGCCCACCTGGCACCGATGGAGAGGAACGGTGGGGCAGGAGAGTCCAGAGACGGCTGGCAGGAGCTCGCGTGGGGTGGGCCTGGAGGGCTTGCAGAGATGGGCAGGGAAGGCACCCCGGCACGGGGAAAGGGGGGAGGAGGCGGGATGTCACATGCTCAGAAATTAGGATCCCGGGGGCCGGAACTGCTTCCTGTCATCTTCCTATCTGCCATGCTGGTACATAGTAGGCACTTAATAAATGCTTGTCCTTGACTGACTGATTGACTAGATCACACAGGAGATAAGAAGGGCGGTGGGAGAGACCCCAAGCAGGAGGGAGGCCAGGCTCGGAGGCCTGAGGCGATGGCCATGGGAGGGCAAGTGCCAGAGACATTCCAAACCCCAATTGGAAGGAGCCGGTGGGCCGGCCAGCTGTGGAGGGGCCCCTCGGGGTCGGGTCAGTCCTGCAGGCCGCGAGGGCCGAGCAGCCTGAGATAAGGCAGGCTTCATAGTCAGACAAGTGAAGTCGGTTACCAGGAAACCGGGCCCTGGGCCACGGTCAAAGAGCCAGGCCTTGAGCCCAGAAGCTGGGAGAGGGCAGACAATGGCCAGGCGGGCGAAGGTTTATGGGGAGGAGGGTCAGAAACGGTATCACGGAAGCTAGAAAATAGCCACAGGGGAGCACGAAAGAGTTCTCTAAAGCGGGCACTATCCATGCCCCAGGACGGGCTAACCACCCTGAGAGGGACCAGCTACCAGCTGGGAGTGCCAGCCGGCTCTGCCTGCCCAGACCCGGAAGCAAGGGCCCTTTCCTTGCTTTGGCCAAGGGCATCTGGGTTGGGCAGAAGCAGTTCTTGGTCTCCTCTTCTTCCTGTGGCCGTCTATCAGGAGGCTGAGGGACCCTCGTCATTGGCTGGAGGTACCCAACCACGGGCAGGAAGAGGTGGGACCAGTTTTTAATGGCGAGTTTTGCTGGGAATGGCGAGTTTGAGCATGTGCGAGTTGGATGTGGAAGAGGCAGTTAGAAATACAGATGTGGGACTTGGGACGGAGGTCAGGGCCAAAGTCTTTCACAACCTCCTTTTGGAGAAGATCGAGAAATGTGGTGACAGCAAAGCTACATGAATTACTAAGTGGCTGAAGAACAGGAACAAAAAGTGTTGATTAATAGGCCAGTCAACTTGGAAGGAAGATCCCTAGTGGAGAGCCAGAGGTTTCTGTTCTTCATTTTTAAGAGGGATTTGGATGAAGGCACAGGGGCCATATTTATCAAATTTGGAGTTTAGAATTTGAAAAAAAAAGATCTCCCTGGGCTGAGAGGATGAGCCAACTCTAGTAAGATAAAATGCAATGGAGAAAAATGGGAAATTCTACATGTGGGTTCGAAAAGCCCTGCTTTACAGAAGAAAATGTATAATAAAGTGTTTGTGGCAGCCCTTTTTGTGGTGGCAAGAAACTGGAAACTGAATGGATGCCCATCAATTGGAGAGTGGCTGAATAAGTTGTGGTATATGAATGTTATGGAATATTATTGCTCTGTAAGAAACGACCAGCAGGACGATTTCAGAGAGGCCTGGAGGGATTTGCATGAACTGATGCTGAGTGAAACGAGCAGAACCAGGAGATCATTATACACGGCAACAACAAGACTATATGATGATCAATTCTGATGGACATGGCTCTCTGCAACAATGAGATGATTCAGGCCAATTCTAATAAGACCTGTGATGGAGATAACCATCTACATCCAGAAAGAGGACTATGGGAACTGAGTGTGGATCACAACATAGTATTTTCACTTTTTTGTGGTTTGCTTGTTTTTCTTTTCTTTCTCATTTTTTTCCTTTATTGATCTGATTTTTCTTGTGCAGCATAATGATGAATAGAAGAATTGTACATCTTTAACATATATTGAATTACTTGCTGTCAAAGGGAGGGAGTATGGAGAAGGAAAGGAGAAAAAAACTGGGACACAAAGTTTTGCAAGAGTGAATATTGAAAACCATGCATATATTTTGGAAATAAAAAGCTTTAAAAGTTTTAAAATTTAAAAAAATGTATTGCAAAATTTGAAACACCATATAAATACTCATTAGACACTGAAAATCCTTGTTTAAAATATGAAGTTTTTTGTTGGTTTTTTTTTTATAGGTTAAAACCTCTTTGCATGTTGACTGGATTAGCTTTCTGGTTCTGTGGCTGGGTATTCACTACAGGACATGAGGAGATCTTTAAAAGGAACCAAGATCCTGAGAGGCTGAAATGAATTAGGATGGCATTCTGGCCCATATTCTCCCAAAGAGATCACAAAGTCCTTGAGACCTTCTGGGAGGTGGGGATATAGTCTGTGGGCAGTGAGACAGAATCGTGGAACAATATAATATATAAGTATGTAAAATGTATCACACAGTCAGAAAACATCAGTCGACAAGCATCTATTAGGTGCCGACTATATGCCAGACACTGTGTCGGGCACCGAATCTGAGGAAGAACCCCCAAAGGGGAGATGTGATGTAAATCTCTTTCTCCCAGCTTTTTCTATTCTGAGTTCCAGATCACAGAGCCACCCAAAGAGCACAATGTTGTGTGAGATGAAAGGAGGCTTGGGCACTATGTATGTCTGCCTTCAAGCCAAAAGCCAATTTCTATGCTGAATTCTACAGGCTTATTTCAGCTGACAGATTCCTAAGTGAGACTGCAGAGTCTTCTGTAGATGAATGCCACATTTAATTTATTTTTCTTTTTTTTCTTTATTAAAACTTTTTATTTGCAAAACATATGTGTGGGTAATTCTTCAACAGTGACCCTTACAAAGCTTTCTGTTACAAATTTTCCCCCCTACTCCCCACCCCTCCCCTAGATGGCAGGATATCCACTACATGTTAATTATGTTAAAATACTTGACAAATCAAATATATGTATACATATTTCCACATTTATCATTGTTGTGCAAGAAAAATCATATCTACAAGAAAAAAAATCAGAGAAAGGAAACCAAATACAAGCAAACATCAATAGAGAGCATGAAAATCACATTTAATTTTTAATGAGAATAAAAACAAAACACCTCCAGGTGCATGATGGATGCATGGACCTCTATAACCCAAAGGCCTGGTTTTGATGCTTCTATATAGCATTAAGTCTCTGCTTTCTGCTTGGAACACTACTGAGAACAGAACCCACCCTCCCTTGGTGGTCCATTTACACAAGTGACATTTAAATAATGATTTGTTTAAAAGCACATCAAAGAATGTTTTTTAAAATCCTTGATGCTTTGCCCTTTGGTGGGTTTTTATGGGTTGTCATTGTTGATGATGATGAAAAACAATTCACCAAACAATAAACTAGTGGAGGTACCAGGAAAATCAGTCCTCCTTTGGGGCTCCTACAATTAAGCCCAATTCTCTACGCCGCAGCTGGAAAGCAAAAGAGTCTCAGGGACCCAAAAATGCTTTCCGAAGGTTGACTGAGATAGGAGACAGTGCCCCCCCAGATTTTGCATTGATAATGACAAACAATCAGCCCAACGCCAGCCACACCACCAACTTCACAGAGGCAGATCTGGAAAAGCTCCGGGAAGTCAAATACACACTTCCATTTTACAGACGAGGAAACAGCCACCAAAAGGGCACACAAAATCTAAGTGTTTGAGGCGGGATTTGAACTCGGGTCTATATACTACAGTGCCTCTCTCAAGCAGCACGGCCATGGGACAGTGCGTTCCACAGAACACTAGGAGGAAGACCCACTGCCTCTTTGTACGACTTTATCCAACCATTTAATCTTTCTGAGCCTACATCTCCTTATCTGTCCAATGCAGAAGGCACTTTACTTAACTGGCCACCTTTGAGAATCAGATGAAAATGAAGACATTTTACAAAGTTAAAGTTCTCTGCAAAAGACTGTTTTTTATTTCTAAATTGTTCAAAGTAGAATGACACTCAGCTCTGTAGAAGTGCTAAGAAATCAAGAGTGGAAATGAGGTACAAAATGGAACACCCATCTCCCAGCAGACTAATGCTGTGATTTGCTAATTCATTAACTCAGTGCAGCACTTTTGTCAAGTTTAGTTTGTGACAGCAGATGTTTTAAAGTTCCTGGATTCCACTGTTATGACTCGGAGAGTCTCTGGGGTCTTCACAGGAGAATCGGACACTTCATGCCATTTTAGGCCTTCTCTGAAGGGGTCAAAGAAAGACCAACTGGCTTAACTGGAGCTACCTAAGAAGAGAACTACAAGGGGAGAGCACTACATTCATGCCCAATGCATTAGTCTACTACTCTGTTTTTTATTGATGGAAGTGTTTAGAGACACAAATTTCCCCTAAATCCTGCTCTGGCCACCCTGGCAGGTTGTTATCACTATATTTAATGAAATTATTGTTTCTAGGATTTATTCTTTTACTCACTCATTCTTTAAGATTCAATTATGTCATCTCTGATTTGCTAATCTTTGCTTCAAAATCCCTTCTTGAATATAACTTTTATTGCATTGTGGTCCATAAAATGTGTTTAATATTTTTGCATTTGTTTTGAGAGGTTCTAATTCAAGGTCAATTTTTGGGAAGGTACTATGCACAACAAAGAAATATATTATTCTCCATATTTACTTATCTAAAATTCTATTCATGTCCTTCATGTCTTTTTTATTGTTGTGGTTAGATTTATTGATATTTGACAGGGGTAAATTGAGGTCCTTCACATTATAGATCTCTTTTCTACTTCTCTCTTTAACTCATCTAGCTTTTCCTTTAAGAATTTAGATGCTGAGATGATTATATAAATATGTATGCATATATTGGATTTAACATATATTTTACCATGTTTAACATATATTGGATTACTTACCATCTAGGGGAGGGAGTAGGGACAAAGGGGGAAATTGGAACACAAGGTTTTGCAAGGGCTAATGTTGAAAAATTATCCAGCGTATGTTTTGAAAATAAGCTTTAATAAAAAATTTTAAAAAGAATTTAGATGCTGCATGATTTGGAGCACGTATTTTTTCAACACATTTGTTAATTCATTGTCTGTGGTATCCTTTGGCAAAACGTAGTTTCCATATCTTTCTCTTTTAGTTAGGCCTGTTTTTGCTGTCGCTTTGTCTGAGATCATAACTATCTTTGCCTTTTCTATTTTATTTTATAATTATTTTTTTCTTCTGGGTGAGCAGCTACTTTCATGGCTAAGTTCATGCCATTCACAGCCATGATTTTAAATGTGCATTTCCCAAGGAGAGGGAACGAGAGTAGCCACCCCAATCAAGGCAGCGCCAGCTCAGTGTGGGCTTGAGGCTGACGTGGGACAGGGAAGGGCCAAGACTGGATACAACCTGGAAAAGGTAATGGCAAGAGATGGCTCCTGGGACATGGTAAGCAGTGACATCAGACTCTCCTCAGGTCAGTGGATGGGAGCTCTGGCTCTCATCTTCATCTCATTGGCTAAGACATCTCTGAGAGTTCAGGAAGGCCAGCGGTTTTACAGAGAACGGGGACATCTCCCTCAGAAGCATATGATTGGATTCCCACCTCTGACGTCAGAGGCAAGGAAATACAAACCAGGGAGATTGCCAAGAGTTCCAATGACCAAGATTCTAGATACGGGAGGTTCCAGAGTAAAGGGAAGGAGAAGGAAGAAGCATTTATATGGCATCCATGTGTCAAGCATTGTGCTGGGTATTTTTTACAATTATAATTCCACTTGATTCTCACAATAACCTGGAGAGGTAGGTGTTATAATAACCCCCATTTTGCAGATAAGAAAACTGAGGCAAATATAAGTTAAGTGACCTGTCCAGGGTCACACAACTAATTAGCATCTGAAGCTGGCTTTGAACTCGGGTCCTTCTCCATCTACTCTATCACTAATTGCCTAAGAGAAGGGATAAGACAGAAAAGAAGGGAAAGACTGGGCCTGAAAAAAGCAGAGTTTTTCTGGATTACTAAAAAAGCCCAATGTCCTTTTCAAAAAAATTAACAATCTAGACTCTTCATTATAGCCCAGTCTGTGGAAGTGTATACCACACAAACATTTTGCCTGTTATTAATCCTCACAATTAGAGCAATTGCTGAAGCAGCTCATCCAAGGCTTAGTGACCAAGGTGCATCAGCCAGAAGTCACGAGAACTAGAAAGTTAGCTCTGTGAAGTTTTTCCTAATTCAGCAGACAATATTTATAGATTCCTCAAACGAAGAATGTCCACTAAGTCATAAACTGTCACAGTCTCGAGAAAAGCAAGTCGAGGACCAACTGAAGGACATTGGGAGGGCGAGTGGAGGACATCAAATAGAGCACAGCATAATGCCAATCAAGAGTCTTGCTGGAGAAGTGTCCAGGTCATCTGGAAGAGCTAAAATGCAGGCGGGTCGTGTGGGGAGAGTGAGACAGACCAGGTGCTCCAATGGCGGCTTCACAATAGCAAGGCAACCAGAGGAAGGCTCTCAGGCTACTGGGGGACAACCTGTGGAGGTTTTGTGGGAGGATGTGGGCAAGGATGGAGACAAGGAGGCACTCAAAGAGTGCATGAAGGAGATGGAGGGACATCCTGGAGAGAGGGCCCTGATGAGATCTCAGCTCCATCCAAGCATCTTTAGTCTTACCAGAGGCAAGACTGCCACAAAGATTATGCTTTAAGCAGAGCGCCCACATTGAGCTAACTCCTCTCGATGGGCACCTTTGGTGTGGAGGTGTTGGCCCTGGTTGGCGAGGGGAAGATGGAGAAGGGATGGGGAGACAAATTCAACTGTCTCCTTTTTTCTCTTTATGAGGGTGTAGATGAACATCCTTAAGGGAAGAAATCTTAGAGGAGTCATGTTTCCAACTTCATCGTTTTAAAGAGAAGGAAATAATACCAGAGACAAAGAGCCTTGCTTAATGTCATATAGGGAGTCAAGCAGACCTGGCATTGGGACTTGGATCCTTCGACTCTAAATAAAATGTTTTTTCTTTGATGCTGAATCAAATGTTTTGGGTTTTCCCCCACAGTCTTATCCAGCCTCCCTGAACTCTAGAATGACTGTAACTGTGGCAGGAGAAAGCCCAAGAAGCAAAGCCATTCTGTAGAGAAGTGGAAAATCATAAAGAAAAAAGGGAAACTTTATAATGGGAAAATGAAATGAATCTTTTATAAGAGGAGTATAATCAGTGCTGGAAAAAGGCAGAGCTCAGTGTCCAATCTCCCTACTGAGAGGGTGCTAAGGATAAAGGGATAAAGGCAGCAAAGATCTCAGGGGGTCATTCCTCCATGGCCTGATTCCGCCATGCACAAGAGGGGGATTGAGAGAATGGGGTTGCCAATGTCAGAGACCCTGAATAAACCAGGGAAGTCCCCCTGTGCTGAGCAAGGGCCATTCAGTCCTACACAGAGCCATCTTATTTCGTGTACACGGCTCAAAACTGCTCACTCACCTTGCAGAGTCTTGCCTTTGCTCCTGACCCTATCCTAGGATTTTCAGCTCTCTGGGCCAACCGGCCCAACTCTGCCTTTGGGCCTGCTCTGTCCCACAGTGATTCTCCCTGGGCCACACCCTTGGCAGGTCCTGTTTGCATCACAAACAGTAGCTGTTCCAATCCAGCATCCTATGACTCTGGCCCACATCCACAACTCTCCTGCAAGGAGCCTTTCGTCCGGATGTCACCACACCGGAGAGTTCTATCCCCATTCCCTGGAGCCTCCGAGCAATCCTGCTGCCAACTTCATCTCGAAGTTGCCCCATTGCCACTTGTTCTAAATTACAGCCACCGTGATTTTCTTTACGAAAACCCCAGAACTCCATCTCCTTAGCAAAGTGTGTGTATCATATCCAATTTATAAGTGGCAAAAAATAAAGACTTTGTACTGAATGATACACTTAATTGACACACATTTATTAATATAGTAAAGGGTTTTGAAGATTTGGAGAGTAACAACACATTTCATATGGAACTTTCTTTGCAGTAGAATGGTCCCTGTCCTAGAAACTCCCCCAGGTATCCCTTCTCTGGGAATTAGATTAAGGGTCAGATAGCCATGTCTGTGTTGACCCTGGGACAAGTTTTATTCTGGCCACTAGACAGGATGAGAGAGGGAGCAGGAGTGAAGGACTCCCTGAGGTTAAGCACTGGGCAATGCTAATAGATGATATCAGCTCAATTTCCTACTCAACTCTTAGGGATCTCTCATTCAGGAATCATTTAAACCTTTCTGGAAACTTTCAGTTCAACAATGGCTGCAGTTCCCTGTGGCATAGGGCTCCATCCCCCCAAGACAGCCTGCCTTTTCCATGCCCAAATGATCCAGCTAGAGGCACAGAGGGCATTCAGTCATTCACTAAGCTAAGCAGCATGGACCCTTTGTTGTGACTAAGATCACTGTCTTATTTTCCCATAAATCTGGGGTCAAAATACACTTTGTATCCCATATGACCTTGACACGTCATTTCATTTCTTCTAACCTGCAATTTCTTCATCTGTAAAATGAGGGGATTGGACAGAGGGTCCTTCCCTTTGGGAATCCCCTTTTTGGATCTAATAATACCCAACAACCCCTTCTTAGAAAATTAGTTTTTCAAATTTTTCCCCATAAAAACATTTTTATTTAAATTTCTGAGTTCCAAATTCTATCGTACCTTCCCTCCCTCCCCAAAGGAGTAAGCAATCAGATACAGGTTATACATCTGCAATTATGTAAAACATTTCCATGTGAGTCATTTTGTACAAGATTCAAAAAAAATGAAAGAAAAAAATGAAAGTATCATGCTTAAGTCTGTATTCAAACAATTTTAGTTCTTTCTCCGGAAGTGGATGCTATGCTTCATCATGAGTCCCTTGGGATTATCTTGGATCATTGTATTGCTAAGAATAGGCAAGTCATTTGTAGTTCATTGAACATTATTACTGTATACACCATTCTCCTGGTTCTGTTCACTTCACTTTGCATCAGTTCTGTCTTCCCAGGTTTTTCTGAAAGCATCCTGCTTATCATTTCTTATAGCACAATAATATTTAGAGGACTGTTTTTAATTGCATGAAAGAGATTGGACTCCAAAGGAAGGAAGCCTGGATTAGATGGCCTCTGAGACCCCCTTCTAGCTCTAATCTATGACCCTATGTAGAATATGTTAATGACAAAGTTAACATTTTTGGCAGGAAATCTTGTCTATTCCCCCTTAAATCACAAAGGAGGGGAGTGGGGGAACAGTGATGGGCAGGGGCCAATAAAAAGGTCCATATACTGAGCCTATAGAAAGGTTCATTTCTACACCTTAACATTCTGTTCTAATTTTTCTGCTTCCCTGAAACTCAAGTCTGTTACAAAATGGCAGTGACAATTTGGAATATTTGAATCAAAGGCTGGATAAGCACTTGTCATATGTGTTGCAGAAGGCATTATTTTATAGGTAACTTGGATGAGATGGTCTCTGTGGTTTCTTCTAACTCAGAGATTCTGTGATCCAAGAATTGGTCCAAGAAGCTGCTGCTCCATCTCGTAGCCCCAGGGGGATCAAAGTGGTACCAAACTCTGCAGTGGTTGCTATGACCCTGAGTGTTTTTGTTTACAACACCAAAGATAAACTAATCAGAAGCAATGATTACTCTGCATGTTGGATTACTCCCTGCTTGAGGGATTGGGTTACTAGTGGGCTGATGGGGAAAATGATTGCAAGCTGCTATTTTTTCCTTTCCTACCATTAGCATAATTTGAGGTAGAAGAGCCCAAGAATATGAACACTCTTCCCCTTTTCACTCCCATTCCTGGAGAAGGGAGAGGTCATCGTGTTCAGAAATGGTGGGAGAAGGGGAAGTCAGACTTGAAGAGAGCCTTGATAATCAGGGCAAATCTGGCAAAACCAAGGAAACGAAGAAAGTTGGAGGCAAGTGGTAGGGGGTCAAAGAAGAAACAAATGAGACTTTCCTCACTGGCTGTGTTGGGGAAACAGCACAGGAAGACAAAGCCCATGTAGTGGGCAGGCAAAGGAAGTCAAACTTGAGGCCATAGTCTATAGGAAGCCACTGTGGGCCCCTGAGTAAAGTGGTTACATGTTGAGAGCTATTAAAAACTCAAGAGATTACCTAAGAAATGTGCAAAATAGATCACAAAAAGAGAGACTAGAAGAATAATTACACGTTAAAAGCAATTAAAGACAGATTACCTAAGAAATGTGCAAAATAGATCACAAAAGGAGAGACTAGAAGGATAATTACATGTTGAACGCAATTAGAGACTTGATTAGGTAAGAAATGTGCAAGATAGATCACAAAAGGAGAGACTAGAAGGATAATTACATGTTGAAAGTAATTAGAGACGCAGAGATTACCTAAGCAATGTGCAAAATAGATCACAAAAAGGAGAGACTAGAAGGGCAACTGGCCAGGAGGCTGGTGTGACCTTCTGGAGGGAGTCATGGGATAGACAGGGAGACGTGCATGGAATGGTGGTGCTGAGGAGAAAAGAGCTAAATCTGAGAGATGGTTCAGAAGATTTGATGACAAAATAGAGATATAAAGTAACAGAGGAGAGAGTTATACGATCAGAGCATTTAAAGCTGTAATGATTCCTGGAGATTAGCGTGCAATGATATCAATTTAGCCTATTATTTGCCCATGGAAACGCCAAGCTCAGGGTCAACAAAGCTAGGATTTGAATCCACATTGGCTGACTCCTAACCCAGGGCTCTTTCCATGTTCCAAAATAGAGCTGATGCTATTCCTAAGGTTTTCTAGTCTGGCAGAGCGGACACTCCAACGGGTGTTATCTAGACATCTACCAGCGGATTGTTGGCTCTCTGGATCCAAGTATATTTGAACAAGAAGTTTTAAGTCCCCAGGGAAAGGGAAGGAAAACAAGCCAGCACACTTAAAAAAGATTCATCTTTCCCACGTTGCCAAGACCTCCATCTGACTGATCTCCAGGATGTTCCTAGTGACTAATGTTGCAAAATTCAGATTCATGTGGCAGGTCACTGTCTGTGGTCAGCTGATCTTCTTTAAGAGGGGAAGCTCCCCTGATGGATTTACATTCTAAGCTAAGTAGTGGAATATCTCCTCAAGAGAACCCTCGATACAATTTTCCTTCGGCCCTGGAGAGAAAGAATCGGTACGATTAACTCCCCAGACCGCAGCAGCTCCTTCAGACGGCTTTTGCCAGGAGGTGATTTTCGAGACAACAGGGAAATCCAGGCATGTTATTATTACAGCCTTATCCCTAATGCAATGAAAATGAACCCAGTCTCTCTGGGCAGCCTGTTGCCAGGACTGATTCGGTTCCCGGGGGAGGGGGGGGCAAACCAAGATGGTCTCGTTTTTAGCCGGAGGAATCCTAAGTCGGGCTAAATAAATCAAAGCCCACCCATTTCACTAAGCAAATGCATCTGGAGGCACCAAGTTTAAAGAGGTGGAGAGCGTGTGGTTTGGCCTGTACAGTCACTTCCACGTGTCCTCTCTTTGGGTCCCCTCTAAGCCCTGCCAGGTGTGGTGGGGAACCCCCCCCCCGAATAGAGGGGGACCAGGAGCCAAGGACGTGTCACAAATTATCAGAGTTAATGAAGTTAACCACTCAGAGGGTGGGAAGATGGGTTACAAGCCCTTCTTTGGCCTTGTCTCCAACCCAACCCCGGCCCCCTTACCCCCTACCAATCCCTCAGTCTTCCTTCTTACCGTGAAGAGCAACCTCCCAACGTCTGCCCTTCCCAGCCAGACCCTGGACCCTCAGGGCAGTCATAGCCTAAGTCCTGTCGGGGCCCTCAGGCTGGGCAGCTGCCACTGCCCCCTGCCCCTCACCCGGTGCCTATAACGGACACCCCTCACCTGTTATTTTTGGTGGGAGTGAGCCACAAAGGGTGAGCACTTATGGATAGACTGCTCTCCATCAAAGATCTCTCCTTATCTTTTCCTCAATCCCTCCCTTCTCCCCAGCTTCCCTACTACTTCCCAGGGTACCAGCATCTTTCTACTGAGCTGCTGTCATTTTGGGCTCTTCGTTCTCCTCCATCACTTTATTCAATAGCCACCCAGTCTTACTGTTTCTACCACTACCACACCTTTGCCTCCTTTGTCCCCTTCTCTCTGCCGTCAGGCCCCCAGCTCGAATCCTCGTTACCTTTTGCCAGACCCCGACCACAGCCTTCAAGCTGTATTCCGTGTCTCTCTGACCCTCCAATTCATCCCTCGCATGGCTGCCAGAGATTTTCCTAAAGTGCAAGTCTGCCCAGGAGACTCTCCTATTTCACCAAATTCCCTGTTGATTTGGGACTACCTACTATTGAATCTCTTATATCATACTTTTTATGTCCATTTTGACTATTTTTATAATATACATGAGTATCAGTGCAGATGATAATTTATTTTAAAAAATACATGCATAGTGTACATGTGATCAAACTTTTTTTCTAAGTAGGATATATGATATATGATCATGTATATAGCTATCAATATATATAAGCATATATATCTATAGGTATAGATATATGAACAAAAGGTTTCATATCATTGGTTTAGAAGAATGAGCAATGGAACTAGAAGCCCAAGGTCTGGGTTCCATTCCTGAGGTTGCCATTTATCTGGGTAACCTTGGGCCCCATCACTTTACCACAATCACATGATCTCAGTTACTACATCTATAAACTGTGGGGGTAGGGATGTGGAAGAACATTAAGGTTCATTTTTCCTCTTGGATTTCTATAACTAGATTCAAATATCCTTCTCTGAATTAAATTTGCAATTGCTTTAGCTTTTGCTTGGGAAATGAAGGATGTAGTGAAAAGGACTTTCTTCACAAAGGCTTCTTTGGTATCTCATTTTCTTGTGGCGGTGACCCTGGTTTTCTCAAACTTCTATCAGGAGAGAGAAAGCTCAGACAGATTCTACCACACTGGTCATATCTGAGAACCAAAGGAGGGCTGTGAAAAATATATTGGAAAATGTGGCTCGGGTTTGAGAAATGAAAGCGGCCAAAGGCTCGAGCTCAGAAGCCTCACACCTATATATCATAAATATCTTTCTCCAGAAGACAGATGGAAAGTGTTGGATTTGGCAAGCAGTGAACATCATGGGGGGAAAAAAGAAATTCAGTATATCATAGCAGACAGATTTCTAATATGGAAGTCATAACAATCAGCTGTTATGTGCAAACCACTGACTAGTTAGAACAAAGATAAAATTTAATACCAAATCAGAAAAAAAGGCTAACTACTAAAAGATACTGAGAACTATTCAAATGAATGCTTGATACAAAAAATGGAGAAATAGAAAAAAGAACAATATTGACTTTGATTATCATCTTTATCTGCAAAAGTCTAATTGCTAAAAAAAAAAAATTACACATCAAGGACATCAAAGGAAATCAGAAAATGCCTTACTCAGCAAACATTTGCTCTTTTTACCAGGCAATAAAAGATGACAGCCATGGGCAATACTAGTTTAAAACAGAAAGTCAGCTGCAGAACATTACAAAAGAGGATAGTCCTCGATTAGGAATGGTGTCACCTCATAAAATAATAAAAAGAAGTGGAAAGCAAAAGCAAATCTATGGAAATCTTGGCATAAGAGCCAAATACTCAGTATTGTTCCAAAAGCATTTAGTCTTGGAAGAAACTGGCAGGAAGAAAACAAATAGACAGAAGAAGGAATAAATTTATCAGTGTTCCTCCCACTATGACATTTTCACCATCAATGACAGAAGAACCAACATCTAACATCAGGTAATCTGAATCCTGATCTCCCTAATCCAAGTCCAGTGTACCATGCTATATAGGAAGGTGCTAATTGTAGATGACTTTAACAATCCTCTTTTAGAGTCTGACAAGTGTTGCATGGAGATAAACAAGGTAGAAATGATACAAATCGAGTATATGAGAAATTGGATTTGATAGCTAAATGGATATTGTAGAATGAGAATATTAAAAAGCACATGCAGTATTCAGATTCACATGAGTTTTTACAAAAATTATTTCCACACCAAAGTATCAAAAAGTCATAAACAAATGAAAAGGGCAGAAATCTTCAAAACACCTTTTCAGTTTACATCACCGTAAGAATTAAAATCATTAAAGCAAAGATAGATATTATGATTAAAAATAAATATTATGATTTAAAAGAGTAAATTGTCAAAGGGTCAAAGACCAAATCATACAAATAATTTTCAAAAAATAAGAATTCAGTATATATTAAACACTACATGCAAGACTTTGTACTAAGAGCTGACAAAAACTCAAATTTCTGAGACGTCAGTAAAGAAGTACTTAATGAAAAAGATATAATTGAATATACATAACTAAAACCAATACAGTCAGAATAAGAAAAAAATACATTCTAGAAAAAAAATAATTGGTTGAACATTCATTGGCTGAACTTATGAACAACAAATCATGTAATTAAAATCAGTGGGATATTATTGCGTGGTAAAAAAAAAAGGATGAATGTGAGGATTTAAAGAAATTCTAAAAATTGAAAGAAGCAATCCCATTCCACATCATCACCAATTAATCTGCTCTTCATTGGTTCTACTCTATGATAGAGAAGTGCTCCTCTTGCCAAAGCCAATACCTCTACCTTGTGCCATTAACCCCATCTCTGAATCCCAGAATTTCCCAACGTTTGTATGAAGACATGCAGAAAATGCAGAAAGGATATAATCACATAAATGAACAAACACTGAGAAAAAAATCAAAATGGAATACACAGTACAAAACTTATACTGATTTGTGTATGACAAATGGTAAAATACTGAAGTCTAAAGAAAGGTAGTTATCATGAGTTTCAATTCTTCTTTTGTTTAGTTGTTTTTCAGAGGTTGTTCTCTGCTGGATGATTGTTTGAGTTTAGGTGAGCTTATATATTATGCAAAAAAACCCACCTATTTTTGTAAATGAAAAAAGGTTGGCAAAGGACTAGTACTAAAGAAAAGAAGACTGTTTTCTCTTATGACAAAACAATTACTTTTACAGAAAACAATACAGAATATACCAATTGTAACAACTATAACACTGAGATGAAGAAGGCTGAATTCTATTCTGAAGAGGAAAAAAAGTTTTTAAGCATTTACTAATGTTTATTAAAAAGCAGCACATTTTAATGCCATCAGACATACATGGACTTAAAATAATAAAATGAAAAGCAGCAAAGTACAGTTTTCTGCTCTGTAAAATGATGGGATTATGCAAGATGACCTCTAACATCTCTTCAAGTTCCACATCTTTGGTCCTATGAGCCTATGACTCAAACTTATTATTCAAATTTTCATTATATAAAACTGAAAAGTATATAACTAAAAATAATATAGCTAAAATAAGAAAAAAGGATAAAGATAAGAAAATTTTGATTTAAACATCTCTGATAAAAGTCTAACATTAAAAATCTACAAGGAATTAGCACAAATTTATAATTTTGATATTGAATGGGATTAAATATGTTTAATAAAATTAAAATATTAAAGGTAGTGTTTGACAGAATTAGATGAATAAGAATATATACAATTAGATGAATGTGAATATATTGGCAAAGGATATGAACAATAATTTTCAAAATAATTTTTCAACAATGTTTAAGAGAGATGTAAACTATCAGATAAATATTTGGAAAAAGATATTCAAAACTGCTGATAATCAGAAAAATATAAATTCAGACAAAAAGCATAACTTCAGACTAAAATTGCCAAAGTTTGTTTCCAACTTCTTACTATTACAAATAATATTACTTTGAATTTTTTTTACTCTTCTTGGACAATACTTGAGAAATCTGGAGTCAGAGTGATATCTGATATATGAATTCAAATGAGAAAGAATTAGAATACATAAATCAGGAAATTGTGTCATACTTAATGATCCTATTGACAATGAAAAATATCAATATTATTCCATCAAGTCTCTACTGGTTCCAAGTCTAGCATTCTTTCTCACCACACTGCACTGCCAAAAAGTTTCCTGTATATTTTGGGAACTCCAATATTTGACAACATGGAGGATATTCTTTCATGCATCTTACCTCAAAAAACTTCACCCTAACTTCATTTTCTGTAAAATGGAAATGGTAGACCAGCTAATAAGCAAGGTTCTTTCCAACATTCTATGATGAAGTAGAAGATGAAGTGACATGTTCTCCTACTGGACATTCTGCATAGGGGATGATGCAGGGAATGTTCCAAAGATCTATGATTTTTATTCTTTGGCAGGAAATGCCTAAATTTTTATAAAATAAACTGATGTACAAAAAACAGAGTATTCATAATAGTGGGAAATTTTAAGATTGTACTAACAATATATTAAGTCAAACAAAAAGATAAAGTAGATAATACACATTTTAACTATAATTCAAACATTCACATTGATTACATTCTAGAGAATATAAAATGACTACATGACTTTTAATATTACTTTCAAATTTGATTTAAATAATTCTACAATCGTCTCAAACCAGTTCCAATTGTTCACTGAAGAAAACCATATACACCCAGAGAGAGGGATATGAAATATGGACCACAACGTAACATTTTCATGATCTCTATTGACATTTGCTTGCATTGTGTTGCTTTTCTCTGATTCTTTTTTTTTCTTGTAGATAGGATTTTTCTTGCATAACTTCTCAAGCATTTCAACATTATTAACATGTAGTGGACTTCCTGCCATCTAGGGGAGGGGAGGGGACTGGGGGTAAAATTTGTAATGGAAAGCTTTGTAAAGATCAACGCTGGGGAACTACCCATACATATGTTATACAAATAAAAAGCTTTAATAAAAAATTAAATAAATAAATAAATAATTCTACAATCCTATGAAGCTAGAGATACATTCAAAAAGAAATTTAAAATACAATGATTATAGATCTTAATACTATAAGACTAGTAATCAATGGACAAAGTATAATCAAAAGATATAGGTTTAATGAATATACTAAAAAACTGCTTGAATAACACCTGGGTTAAAAAAGAAATTATGAAAAACACTAAGTTTATATTCACAATACTAATAACATCAATGCAATGGGGCTACAGTCAAAACAGCACTGATTGCTTGTATAAATTTTTCCAAGGAATTGAAGTCAAGATCACTCTACTATGGTTTTCAAACCCTGTCTTTATCCTGTTCTCTCTTAAAACAAAATCAAAGCATCCTTTCTCCCATGTCTCTGACTCTCAGTTTTTAATTTCTGATTATCTACTGGCCTCGTCTCTACTGCATATAAACATGATTAGGATACCACAACCTTAAAAAACCAGCACTAGACTCTGCCATCCCCTCAGGTTACCATCTTTTATCTCTCCTACCTCTCATAGTGAAAGACTCAGAAAAAAGCTTTTACATTTGTTCCTTCAGAATATTCTAGGAAGAACATCTGGAATATGTAAGAGAAGAATAAGACTGGGGCTCTAAGTGGTTGGGGACTCAAGCGTGGTGTGAAGTATCTTTGAGAGTGAAGCTTCACACCTGGAGCACCAGGGTGGGAGATGGGCTAGGGAAGGCTAGCAGGCTGGACAGTTAACCATCTCAGGTGCTGGTGAGAGGGTGGCTCAAGGCTGGGGGCCTGGCACATCTTGCTCCTGACACAGATTCAAGTCACTTGGTGCAAGCTCACTGCTTATTGGCTCAGCCACATGTAGGAAGCCCCTGTGGAAGGCCAGCTCTGCAGCCCTCATGTTGTCACCACTATAACTATAAAAAAAGATCATGGCAGGAAGACTATGGGCTCTGGAACCAGAAGGCCTGGAGTCAAACCCAATGTGATGCTCACTCCATGTGTCCCTTTGGGCAAGCAAGTCACTTAACCTTCTGAGTCTCAATTTGTAAGATGGGGGGTGAGCTAGATGATCACTGAGATCCCCTCCAGCTATAGCCCTAGGATCCTATGTGTTATTAAAAAAAATAAAGGAGGAAATTAACTAATAGGATCGATTTTCAATGTAAAGGGCAAGACTGAGACATCATAAAGATGGAAAATTCTCTACTTGAAAGCGGATAAAAATATAACTTAAAATAACAATTTAATGTAATTAGCAATTACTATAATAGCAATTACTACAATAGCAATTTAAAACAAATTCAAAGCAGCAATGTCTATTTAATAGACTTAGATTAAATAAAAACAAAATGTATCTAGAGGGGAAAATGCATAAGAATGTTAAACAGAATTATGAAAAAAGAAGAAAAGATACTTAAACTGAATGATCTGAACATATACTATTAAGAAGTAAATATCTTTTTGGTGACAGGTTTTTTTCAAATGGAAAAAAGAGCTTGATGGAACAAGTAGACTAGTGTTTGTTCAATTTAAGATCATAAAACAGTGAAGAAGACATTCATTTGTCAGTAAAAACGTTGGAAGACTGGATCTCAGTGATGGTATAAATGTGATTTTAGCAACCTATCATGGAGTATATTAAAATGTAATCTGGGTATAAAATAATTATATAAATATTTTAAAAATTAAATATTTAAAACACAAAGTGAAATGACTTCTACTGCAATTGAGTAGAATAGGAAAATTGTATTCAAGAACTTGAATTACAGAAAATACAATAAATACATTTGATAATATTAAAATATTTTTCAATACTGTATTGGTTTTGTATGGTTTTGAACAACAAAAAGCAAAGAAATAAATTAGAGGAAAGTTTGTGCCATAAATATTTCTGAGAAAAATCTGATGGCCAAAATATGTAAGAAACTGGCAAAAATTTGTAAGACTAAGAACCCTTCTTCCAATAATAGTAGTCAAAGATACTTCTCAAAAGAAACACAAATTGTCAATAACCCCTTGAAAAAACCACTCAAACTTCCTAATAATCAGAGGAATGTAAATAAAATAACTTTGACAAATCACCTTATATGCTTTGGCAAAAAATAGTTTAAGATGACAAATTTTCATTCTGGGAAGATAAAAGGAATAGTCACACTATTAAACTGTTGGTGGATCTGTGATTTGTCAATTTTGTTGGAAAACACCATAGTATTATAAAATAAGAGCAAACAAACCCTTTGAACCCTTTGAACCCTTTGAACCAGTGATCTTCTAAGACTTCACTCTAAGGCAAGAATTCTTAACTTGGAGTCCATGAACTTTTTTTTAAAGAATATTTTGATAACTATTTCAATGTGATTGATTTCTTTTGTCCTAAATATTTTATTTTATGCATTTAAAAACAATATTTGAGAGAAAAACCATACACTTCATTGGAAAATCAAAGGCGTCTATGAGAGAAAAAAAGGTTATTATTGAGTGGGGTGGGAAAACCTCTCTGTACATAATAATCTTGATAGATTTATTTGTAATAGAAAAAAGTCACTAACTTCTTCATCCATGATTGAGGGATGAATAAATTACAGCATTAGACCATAATCAGATGTGGCAAATAAAAAGATAACAAATGAAGGGAGACAGCATGGAAATGTGGAAAAAATGATGGACTAAAGAACTAAAAGACCCAATTTCAATTCTCACGCCTGACACATGATGGTTATGTGTCCCTAGACAAGACGCTTCACCTTTCAGTGCCTGAGTAGCCCTTTTAAATAGTAAGTTGCAGAGCAAGGATTGATTTGCCTTAGTAGAGGACATTTTCTTCTAGGAAGCTTTCTGTACCAATTAAAACATGTCTGAAAAACAAATCAAAGCAAAGATGCTTCAATGACGCCTCTCTGCCACTTAGCAACATTTTTGCTCCTCTCTTAATTCCACCATTCAGAGAGCAGCTATTCCAAGTCATCTCTGCCCTCCACCTCTACCTTGATCCCCTTCTTTCTTTTTCTGATTACTTTGCCTCCTACTTTTCAGAGAAGGCTGAGAGCATCTGTCACCAACTCCCTTATCCACAATCTTTTACACATCTAAACCTCTCAGTCTCCTCCATTCCTTCCTTTGTTCCAATAGTAGAGGATGAGGTAACTCTTTTTCTCATCAAGGTCAGTCCCCTCCACTTGTTTCCCATCCTCTCTCAGCTCCTTTAGGAGCTTGCGCCATTAATCACCCCCCCACACACACACACAAAATCCCTTTACTTTTCCCTGTCGAGTAGCTATAAGCACATTTCAGGTCTCCCCTGACTTCGCCTTCCTCTCAAACAATCATCCTTCAGTCTCTGCTTCTTTCTTCCTTGTTACCAAACTCACAAAAATAGGGAGTCTCCCTCCACTTGCAGCCTCTACTGCTTTACAACCTGTTCACGTGTGCACTCATGGTCCCCTTGCTTTCTCTACTACAACTCTCCTGAAACATCTCAGGTTAGCAATGACTCTCTCTGTTGTTAAACCAATGATCTTTTCTCAGTCCTCCGTTTTCCTTCCTGGTTCTACAAGATTCAGTGCTATTGGTTTCTTTCTCTCTTTCCTTGGTTCCTCTTTTGCCTTTCTGACAGCTCCAGCTTATTATTATCTGATAGTTTATATATCCTAAGTGCTAAGGTTTGTTATCACCCAAATATTGTACTGGGATCTCTTCTCTATATATATTCTGAACTGGTGATTTTATAAGCTCACACTCTCTCTAAAAATGACTTTCCAATCTAAATCTAAAACAAGTCCTACATCTGCAATCATTTGTCCACCTGAATATCCTACTAGCAGCTCAAATTCAACATATCCCAAACTAGCTTTCCCTCCAAAGCTTGTCCATTCTCTCAAATTATCTTCCCAATCACTCAAAGGGCAACATCTGACAATGATTTTTCATTTTTTTCTAGTTGCCAAATCCTGTTGATTCTTTTCTTGCAATATCTCTAACATCCTTCTCTCCAATTCATATTATCTACATCTTAGTTCAGGTCCTCATTGATATTCATCTGAAATACTGAGGTAGCTTTCTGATTCGTGGTCTTGTCTCCAAACACTCATGCAGTTTGTTACCCAGAACAGGAATGGACTACCTCCCCCATCTTTGCTTTTTACAATGCTCTTCCTTCAGAGTTTCAATACCTTTGGGCCAACTTTCCTGACATTACCCAGCTTAAAGTACTTTTTTCCTCTTCAAATTATTCTGGGCTTTGTCTGGATCTCTTCTTTGCCCATATCATGTCCTCCGGTATATTAGACTTATCAAGGTATATATGACAGTCCTCCTTCCCCAGCCAGAATATAAGTTCCTTGTGGGGAAGACCCTGTAATTTTCTTTTTTTTTACATCTTTCTAAAAGTTTATAAAGCTTAATAAATGGTGTATTTTAAAATTGTAAATAATATAGCTTTATTCATAGCTTAAATTTTCTTTGTACATATGTATGAGATTTCCTTGATGATTTCTAAGTTTTTTGAGTTGATTCCTTCACAAAGATACTGGAGTAGTTTGTCATTTTCTTCTCCAGCTCATTTTATAGAAGATGAAACTGAAGCAAAGCGATTTGCCCAGTTACATTTCTAGTGTGTGTCCGAGGCTAGATTTGAATTCAGATCTTCCTTGCTCTAGGCCCAGCGCTGTATCTACTGTGCCACCTAGCTAACCTATTTGAATATAAATTAAGTTTTGACTTAAGAAATAACTTGATTTCACTGGCATTGGGTCAGATTCTCCTCTCCACCAATATTTGGTATTAATCCATCTATATTGTTTTTAATAGCATTTTATTTTTCCAAATACATGTAAAGATAGTTTCCAAAGTTTTGTAAAACTTCTTGTTCCAAATTTCTCTCCCTCCCTCCCTCCCTTACTAGCCCCCTCCCCAAAATAGCAAAAATCTGATATAGGTTAAATATGTGCAATTTTTAAAACACATTTCCATATTTGTTATGTTATGCAAGAAAAATCAGATCAAAAGGTGAGAAACCATCAGAAAGGAAAAAACAAACAACAAAAAGGTGGAAATACAATGCTTTGATCCACAGTCTCTATAGTTCTCTCTCTGGGTGCAGATGGCTCTCTCCATCACAAATCTATTAGAATTGCCTTGAATCAGCATTGTTGAGATCACAGGTGATCTCCTGGTTCTGCACACTTTACTTCAGCATCAGTTCATGTAAGTCTCTCCAGACCTCTATGAAATCATCCTGCTGATCATTTCTTTATAGAACAATAATATTCCATAACATAGACCATAACTTATTCAGCCATTCTCCACCTGATGGGCATCCACTTAGTTTCTAGTTCCTTGCCACCACAAAAAATATTGCTGCTCCATACACATTCACTCACAGAGTAGAAATTGAGCTCTTTGAGGGCAGGAATTGCTTCATTTCTTTTTCATTGTATCCCCAGCCTTTTAGCACATTGCTTGGCATACAGTAGGTGCTTATATAAGTGCTTACTGAATTGAATTGGAATTTAAGAAGGACACATTACAGAAAAGTCTGCACTCCTTTCTTGTCTTTTTCTTAAAACTCCAAATCTGAAGAGTAGTAATTCATCTTGGATTCTGATTAACACCAAGAACAGTTCATTGCTCAACCTGCAAAGATCTGGGATTCTGACTGTGTGTCAATCCTCCTTTCCACACTGTGGATGAAAATCCTTCACATTTGAGTAGATGGCACTTTATGAGTGCTGTAGCCAAAAAAATTCTCATCTTGGTGTTGGGTCTATTGTCAAGCCCTCAAACAAGGCTAGTCCCAACTATGATACACACAACAGTCCCAAACCCAAGCTTGCCAGCTCTGGGGGGCATGCACAGCTTGGGCTTCCTTCTAGAGTCCTCAGTGAACCTTTGCACTATAATGAAGATTGCAGGAGAGCTTCATCGGAGGCAGCATTATCTCAATCATATAGGATAATTGTCTTAAGGGGGTTTTATTCAATGAAATTTCATTGAATGTGACCAGATGATCTCTAAGAGCAATTGATAGGTTGGATTTCTTCCTCTGAAAAGTACCTGTTAATATTCTTTGATCATCTATCAATTGAAAAGTGATTTTTACTTATATAAATATGAATCAGCTCCCATATATCTTAAAATGAGACCAGAGAAATCTGGTGCAAAGATCCCCCCCTCCCCCAAATTATTTGCTTCTTTCCTAATTTCAGTTGCATTGATTTTGTTTGTGCAAAATTTTTTAATGTTATATAATCCAAATGCCTTCCAAATTTATTAGTAACAAACTCCTCCCTTTTCCATGGATCTGACAGATAATTTCCTCACTGTTTCTTTAATTTGTTTATGATGTTACCTTCCTTTATGTACCTGGTAAGAGCTTATCTTGACATACGAGTATGAGATGTTGACCTATACCTAGTTTCTGCCAGATGTTTTCCAGTTTTCACAAAGTTTTTGTTCAATATTGAGTTCTTATCCCCAAAACCCTGTATCTTTGAATTCATTAATCACATGGCTACTGCATTTGCTTGCTTCTTTTTATGGATACCTAATCTGTTCCATTGACCAACCTCTCTCTAGCTTAAAACAATACCAAATTGGTTTGAGGATTTCTATTTTGTAGTCCAGTTTGAGATGTGGTTCTACTTTGGGGCCTCCTTTTTTCCCCTCACATTTGTCCATTATTTCCCTTGAGATTTTAGACCAGATCACTCCAGAAAAATTCGCCATAGCTTTTTTTTTAGCTCTATAAAGTAACTTTTTGGTAGTTTGATTTGAATGTTACCAAGTAATTTTTATTTCTTTAATTTCATAGCCTTAGCTGCGGGTTTACACCTGTGCCCTCCACCTGCCCACACCTGACAAGATTCACTCAATGTTCAGTCTTTTTAGGAACGCCAAGTCAGAGATTCTTGAGGAAGATCCTTCCCAGATCTTCTGACTCATCTTTCTTTATTGGGTCTTACTCCATTTAGAGCCCGAGGTCCTTGACCATGGATTTTTGCCTCTATTTCCCCTGTCTGTCTTCTGATTATTGAAGATCCTTGAAGACTGCCCAAAGGTTTCAGAATTAATAGCATGGAGTCTGATTCCAAAATAGCATAGATTCCATGCTAGATTACCCATTACGGCCTGAGTCGTTAGGCCAGAGGAGGAAATGTCCCTAGAAAAAGAAAAGACATTATAGATTTTATAGAATTATAGATTCAGAAGACAAAAGCAGGAGAAAGAGACAAAGACAGAGACAGACACAGAGAGATAGAGATACAGACAGACAGAGACAGACAGAAGCATAGAGACAAAGACAGAGGAGGGCTGAGGGGAGACACAGACAGAAAGAGAGAGAGAGAGGGAAGGAGGGAGGGGGGCAGGGAGGGAGAGCGCGGATGAGAGGATCAGCCTGCTTAATAAACGGCTGGTTGGCATCTCCCTTCCCCCAGGATGCTGGATTAACAACAGATGTACTACACTAATGGCTATTTGTATGCTAATTTAAAACAACTGCCTAGACCCGTAGACGGGAATTCTATAAAAGCGCCCCCCCCCGGACAAAGGCAGCCCAGCTCCAGGTCATGGAGGGCACCAGCTCTGCCCGGTGCCCCTCAGTATTTCTGGGGGCCTTGACGGCTGGGCCCACTGCTCTCCCCATTGCTCCCAGCACCAGGGTTGGGGGATCAAAGCCTCCTTCGAGAGCCCAAGGGTCGCCCCTCCCAACCCACCAAGTAGTCCTGAAGGGGGGTAAACTGATCCTTTTTAAGGTGAAACTCGGTTCCATGCTAAGGCTTCACACCGAGCGGCACTGAGCGTGGGGGTCCCCGGGAGTTTGGCAGCGCCAGGGCTTCCGAGCCCCGGAGGGACCGGAGACGGATTCCGCACGTGACGGACCCGAGGTGTCTCTGGCAGCGCTTGCTCACGGTACCGCGCACAACTTCCCGGCAGCCTTGGCTCGGAGCACACGCATGCGCAGTCTGCGCAGCGCCGGCAGGAGGGCTGCCAGAAACCCCGGGCTCAGACGCGGGAGGGTGGTCGTAAGATTTCTCTGCTGGGGAGGGGCTGTGAGCAGAGTGGAGAGAGTCCCAGAAAAACAGGGGGGCTTGCTTTTCAGCGACCACACGATGCTCACGAGGGACACGGGCACCTCGAAGGTCCACCCTGGACTAATGTCACACAGCCTTGTGGGCCCCTTCTTAGCCACTCTCAGGCCCTGGGAGCCCCCTCTCTTACAAGACCCCCACAATCTGTTGTGGGACATCTGAGATAGTTAGAAGGCACTTCCACATATTGTACTGACTTTCCCTACAACCCCTGGTTTTTAACAATCCTTCCTGGCCTAGGATTTGTGGAACACTGAT